>NDGN011545959.1:0-12246 GCA_002564285.1 Tympanoctomys barrerae | reverse complement strand
CTTTGCTAAGCTTGTTCTAAGTAGGTGCTTTAGACCACTGAGCCATCTCACCAGCCCACTCCTTTGGTTTTAATTGGTGAGAGCTTGGCTTTTCATTTCCAGGGGCCTCAAGCTTTTGAATGGTTGTGCCAGTTGCTGAGATACAAAATGTTGTTGGGATCTCAAAACTGCAGCTTCTGTGCAATTTTGCAGTGTGGGTGAGCCTTTGTTGATGTCTCTGGAATTTCGTTTTCAGAAAGTGCTTATGTTAGCTAGAGGTGGTGGTGCATGTCTGTAATCCCAGTATTTCAGAGACTGGGGCAGGAGGATCTGAGAGTTCAGGGCCAGCCTGAGCTGCAGAGTGAGACCCTGGCTCGAAAAGACGAAAAAAGAAAGAGTGCTTTTGCTGTTTGTATTGACTTGCAGTGTTCATGTGGTGGTTGTACGTTTCTGGGGCGAGTATGTGAGGTGCTGGACAGGGATGAGCAGTCACTCAGGGCTCGGGACAAGGGCTTAACCGCTCGCTCATCCCGTAGATGGGCAGTGGTGACACTGGCGTTTCGAGCTCTAAAAGGTTTTCTTGCCCCTGTCCTGTAGAAGGCAAGAGCAGAAGCTTTGGCCGAAGTCCTCATTGAGAAATCTTTGTTTTAGAACCTTTTTTTTTTTTTTTTAAACAAAACTTTTTAGTGAAACAGCTGCGTTTTGAGAAGGGTGAAGGTATTTCAGTGTCATATGCTGGTCATTCGTAGGGAGCAAGGCTGCAGTGCATTTTCCACCACCTGCGGTTCGTGTCCATCGTCTGCCTTCCCGGGCTGGGTGTCTCCCTCATGAGTGAGGCCTTTCCTGCTCCGGAACTCGCTTTCTGTGGCCGCGCACTTGACTTTTCTCTGGCTGCGCCATACTTGGCCGCTTGCTCTCCCTTCCTGAACGTTAGCTTGTTAGTAGTCGGGGCCCTTGGTGTTCTCAGACTGCCTGCTGTGGTCGCCTGTGTCCTGGAGCTGTGTGGGATGCTTCATGACACGTGTGGCCCTGTTGCCTGCTGCAGCTTCTCAGTGGCCTGCGCAGGCAGCTGTCCCCACTTGTCCTCTGCGGTTGGTGCCATGCGCTTAAGTGGAGGATGAGCTGCTCCACCAGGTGGTGGGCGCTGACCCTGCCTAGGGAGTGTGGGCAGGGCCTGCTGACCGGAGGAGGCCCTACCCGCGCCTCGGCTCACAGCATGCAGCGGGTTGAGCTCCCCACGGAGCCTGTGTTTCCAGCAGATTCTCTAAGAAGTCTCCTCTGGTCCCTCTCTATGAAGGTGGCCATGCGTCTGAGTTCTCAGCAAGTTGAGAACATCTGGTGGTGGGAAGAATTTAGGAGAGAAACTGTCTTCTGTAAGTGAGCATCCCCACATAGTGTCGCTTGTGTGAGTGGCCCCTAGTAGCACATCAGTGGCGACCGCCTGGACGCAGTACATGGCCCTGCCTGCCCGCACACTGTGGTGGCTGTGCCCAGGTGCCTGGCCTCAGCACTGGTGTTCTAGGGCTGTGCAGGTTAGTGTTTTCTCACAGCCACCTCTGGGCGGATATTGACAGGTGAGTGAAGCCCGCACTCCATGCTTTGCTTAGTCGAAGGCAGCGTCCCTGCAGTTTGCTCCCTGAAAAGTAGGCCTGCTCTTGGAGATCCCTTGATGAAGGCGCGCGTCTCAGGTTCACCATGGGCTTGCGGGTGGCTTTCTAGACCTTCTCCAGACTGTTCTCACAGATTGTGTCATCGTGCCTCTCCCTCTGCCTTGTTCCTAGGTTCCCCGTAAGCCGACCCTCCAGGTGCACTGCCCCTCCTGGGGACTGCCCGCCCGCCTGTCCCAGACTCCGGCAGCGGGGCCCCCGATGGCAGTGGGCACCTCCCCCTGAAACCTGCCAAGCTGGACGCCACAGCTCCGCACCACGACACTTCAGCCAGCCCCGTGCCCCCTTCGGAGGTGTGCAGCCATGCAGCCCTAGCCTGCAGCCCAGGCATCCCCGAGGAGCACTACGTGAGCGAGGCTGCGGATGATGCCGCCGGCTGCAGAGGGCACCGGGATGCCTGCACCATTACCGGTATGGGGGCCCGCGGGGGCGGGGGGTGGGGGTGGGGGTGGAGTGCAGAGGAGCCTGGGCTTGGGGCTTGGGGGGCTGCACACCAGCACCTGCCCTGCCCTAACTGCTTTGCGCTGTGTGGCTGCTCGCCTCTGAGATGTGGGCAGCACCTCCTAGAGCACTGCGAAGGCCAGAGGCAGCGGCACTGGGTCCAAACAGCGTGTTCCCTGGCACCTCCCTGGGGCCCGTGTGGAGACAGGGAGGTGACAGGCAGGACCACGCTGCGGCATGAGAAGGCAGTCAGACACTGGCTTTGGGGGCCTGTCCAGTCACCCCTGTGCTGCCCCATTCCCTGCAGGCCCTCGGTGCAGGGTCCCTGCTGGCTGTGTCCTGGGACACTGGGGCAAGGCCAGCCCTGGAGCCTGCAGAGTAGGCTGCAGTGAACCTGGGGGCTGTGTGTCACCACAGCAGGTGCAGCCAGTCCTTCACATGGAAGTGGCACCAGTGTTCATTTCTGTCTTCAGTTTCTGCTCAACGCTGTCTGCTGGTGTCACGCCCAGCGATTCTTTAGGGTCTAAAGACTCGCTCCCGGTAGCTTCTCGTTGTTCTGCGTCAGGGTCGAGTGTTGAGGTTTCCTGGTCACGTGGGACCTGTGCAGGGCTTCGACCTTGCCAACCTCGTGGGCAGCACACTGCTGTCTGCTGTGCTCTGTGTCCCTCGTGCCCCCCGCAACCTGAGGGTGCGCAGCCAGCACCTTCTCCCTGGGACCTCCCAGGAGGCTGACCTTGGCTGGAAACCCGCTGTGGTCGCCCCCTCAGCCCCTCCTTCCTGCAGGCCTGTGCTGTGTCCCTGAGCCCCTCCTTACCCACTTTCTTGCTCTGCTTCTCTCCTGGGTCCACTGGGGGCAACCCGGCCCCACAGCCTCCAGCCTGGAGACCTAGCTCAGTACAGCGTTCGCCTCCAGCTGGGTCATTTTATGTCTCAGCGGGAGTCGACAGCACTGCCCGCTGTCCCAGAGCCACTGGTCCCCCTTTGCTCTGTTCCGGAGCCTGGTAATGGTGAGGACCCAGGGCTCAGCCCTCTCCCAACTGTCCCGCACATACCCAGTGTCCTGTCTCCCGAAGGCCAGGCAGACTGACACCTGTCCACCGGATGCCTGGCAGGCGTCTTGGACGGGCGCGGCCGATGCTGGGACTCCTGGTGGCTGCGGCACCGCCTTCCCCGAGTCTTCCTTCTGTGAGCAGCACTTCTGTCTTCCCCTCTTCCCTCTGTGAACAGTGCTTGCATCTATAGTCTGTTCTTCCTCTGCACCCCAGTTAGCGGCAGCCCATCAGTGCTCTTGTCCTCAGCGTGTGTCCGGATTTCAGCTGCTGCTTGCCGCTCTGCAGCAGCCCTCTGGTCCTGGCCGCGTTGGCCCCAGGCCTGGGCGTGGCAGAGGCTCCTCCCCAGTCCGCGTTTGCTCAGCCCTGTGAGCTAAAAGCCAGGCTTAGCGTTCCTCCAGCCCTTGGGCCTTCTGTGTCCCAGTGGACCATGCCCCCGTGCCCTGGCCACTGGCTCCAGCAGAGCTGCTGTCCTTGCCCAGCCTCCAGCCCCTGCCTCTGCTCTGTGCACACCTGCGTGGCCCTGCCCCAAGTACCTCAAAACCCTGCTTCCAGTCTCCAGGTGCCACTTGCAACACCGCGTGAGCAAGGGGCCCCTCGCCCTCTCTTAGTTCTTTCCTGGCGCTCCATCCCGCGAGCAGCCCTGTGTTATATTTTGTCTGCCAGGTGTGCAGGAAGTATGAAGCGCTCTGGGGCCAGGACAGTGTGGCCTTTTGTATCCCTGATACCCAGTGCCTAAGACAGTCCTGTCTATGGCCTGTGCTGGGGAGTGTTTGTTGAGTGAATATGTCACGTCGTGGTTATTGTGTCCCTTTCCGGGTAAAAGGGCTGAATCAGAAGTTCAGTGCTAGGACTAAAATTACCAGGCACTACATGGTGGAGTCGGGCCTGACTTGGGGTCCCCAGGTTCTCTGCTGCCCTAGAAGGCCTCAGTTGGGCTGGTGGAATGGAGGCACCAGTGTTGGCGCCGCTGTGATGAGCAGTACACATACTGGGCACCCACCCGGTCTGGGAGGAGCTGCGCAGGGCCTCCTGCTGGTGGTGGGGTCACAGCTGCACCCCCGTCCAGGTGTGTGACCTCGCCCGTGGGATTCCAGCCGCGTCTGAGCCAGTGCTGTCCAGGAACATCCAGCCTGTTAAACCAGTTCCTATCCTGAACGTACAGGTGGAAGGTGCAGGCGTGGTGGGGCACTGCTGAGCTGTCAGCAAGGATGGGGCATCTGGCATGGACAGGAGCAGCTGGGTGGCACCTGGGCAGAGGGAGTGTTCGTGTGGGTGTGCCCGTCAGGCCGAGGGCGGCTGTGCTGCTGGGGATGTGGCTGCACAGAGAGAACGTGAGTGGAGAGGCCAGCGTTCTCCTGTTGCTGCGCCTGCGCCGTCCCAGGAATGTGTGTGGGCCCCAGGGCTGTGCAGTGTAGTCCACACAGCACTGGCACCCTGCCCCCCGGTCGCCTCCATTACCCTGCAAGCTGGGGACAGCAGGCAGGTCTGCTCTGCCACTACTCAGGCAGGGCCGGGCACCGTCAGTGAGCCCTGCCCCACACCCAGCCAGGAGGTGTCGCGTTTTGGGTGCGTCACTTCTGTTCAGGATGGCTGGGTGAGATGAGCCGATAGGGCACCTGGTGCCTGGTTACGTAATGCACCATGCTTCCCGGGCCGCCGCTGCTCCAGCCTCCGGATTTGCCCCGACAGGCAGCTCAGAAAGTGCCTCGCGGGCTCAGAGAGTGGCTATCCAGGCTGGGTGCCGCAGGAGTCTTCTCCCAGGGTGCCGTGGAGCTGCGCCTGCACATGGCGCTGGTTTGCCAGCCAGGGCCACCTGTGGGGGCCCGGTGTGGGTCCCAGCTGCACCCAAGCCAGTGCCTTCAGACCAACCCATGTGGTAAGTGTGGCCACCTCAGTTGGGTGTCCTCTCCTTGTTTTCTTTGTGGCCTAGTTGGAAAGGAGAAATGGTGAGGAGAGGTTTGTCTGTGGGCTCTGTAGGAAATTGCCCTGTTGATGGATAGCTGCCTGCATCCTGAGGGTGCTCTGCCTCATCAGCGACAGCTGCAGCGGGCTGATGAGGCCCGGGCCGCCCCTCTACCGTCCCAGGTCTGGGAGCGGCTCAGCAGGTCTGTGGGGTTCCCGGGCCTCTGAGTGCAGTCTGTCTAAGTTATGCCTTCACCCTGGCTTCTTGGAGACTTGGTGGTGCGAGTCGGAGAGGAACTTTCTGGGTGCGAGGAACAGGTCAGAGCCTCCCTTCTTGTTTTCCCTTGCCCGGCCTGGACCTGGGGTTCCAGTCCACACTGCGGTGCGGCACTTGTGGTGCTGCCTGCCCAGGCCTGTCGCTCCTCCTCACGGCAGCGGAGTCTGTCCTGTCTGCTGTCGGGGCCGCAAGGCCCTGCCCTCCTGAGAGGCTGTCTGCGCCTGTTCAGCCACCTGAGGTTCTGGTGCATGGGTCTCACAAGAAAGCCCACGACACTCCACTGCACTCAGAGCCCAGGCCCCAGAAGCCAGGGCTAGGGGGGAACCCTTGCAGAAGCAGAGGGGCTCCCCTGTGGCTTCGAAGGGTTTCACAGCCTTCCCTCTTCTCCGTTCCTCCTCAGGTGAGTGGTTCGAATGGTTCTCCCAGGCCTTGTGACAGGTTGTAAAATGAAGTTCTCACTAGTGAGACTCTCAACAGGTGGTTTGCGTTCTCAGGTGTGGGTGTATTTTGACCCACGTCCTGACAAGTCAGTTCTCCGCTGGAGTCAGCTTTTGATGTCTTGCAGGCATCACTAGCAGGCACAGCCCTCACCTCCTCTGACCATCCGGGGGGCATGTGGTGGTCTGGATGGGGAGAAAGCTGGGCCAGCGTAGAGGCTGGAGTCCCCGGCTGTGCAGCGTGCAAGGTGGGCTGACGGTGGGTGGCACAGCGCAGCACCTCATCGTCATCTACACCGGCAGGAGAAACCAAGGCACAGAGAGCTTGGCTGCCTGGGCAGTGCTGCGCCAGTTAGCAGGACAGCCAGGCTTCGAGTCCAGGCTGTGTGATTCCAGCTGGCTTTCTCAGCTGCTGCTAGCATTCTGTGGGCTGCGGGACTGTGACACATGGAGAGGAACGGATCTCCTTGGACATGACGGCCCCTCGCCTGGGGGCCTGCTGTTCCTCACTGCCTGCCCTCACCCCTGGCAGTGCTGGGCACTGTCCTAGCCGAGTCCTCAGGCGCCTGGCCAGGAAGGTGGCCCAGCGCAAGAGCAGCTGTGCTCCTCTCGTCCTCTGAAACTGCTGTGTGCTCGAGTGTGACGTGGGGCCTGTGGTAGGCACGTGGGCTGTTCTCTGTAACCTGGAGTGGAGGCCTCTCCCTTAGCGTGCGCCCAGCGCTTCTTCATCTCCTGGGGGATCGAACACAGGGCCTTCACACTGAGCCGGATCCCAGCTCCTCTGTATTTTGGGATGGACTAAGTTGCCCAGAATGGGCCTGAACTTGCCACCCACCTGCCTCAGCTCTGCTGGGGACCATGACTCATTGCTTTCAAGGCTGGCAGTTGATTGGACAGATTCCTTTCTGATGTAAGTAGGTGGTTTTTGTGTTTGCAGATTCACACAGGGCCAGGGTGTCTGGGTTTCCCCACAGCCAAGAACGGGGTGAAGGTGCCGGTGAGCCTGGCAGGGTGGAGACTTCAAGCTTAGGGGATGTGGCCCAGGGCTGCGCCCTATGTGGTTCAGGCAGCATGGGAGAGTGTGTGGTCCCCCGGTGGGCACCCCAGGGATTAGTACTCGCTTTGCTCTTTACCAGTTAAAGGTGCGCAAGGTAGCAGCACATGTGTCTGGAGGTTAAACACTCTCCCTTGTTAGTTGCCTTTTTATTTTTTGTGTGCCGAGGGTTGAGCCCAGGGCCTTTCACACACGAGGCAGGCGCTCAGCCTCTGAGCTTGGCTCCAGCCCAGTGGGTCTTACTGCCGTTGCTGTGCCTGAGACAGATGCTGGGTGCAGTGCGTGCTTTTTGATTATGAGGCGTTATCTCCATAACCCCCAGGAGGACAGTCACACTGCCTGTGTGGCCGTGGCGGGGCCTTGCTGTGCCCACCTCCTGGGACTGCAGTAAGGAACGAGCAAGCACTGACGAGGTGCTCACAGAGCTCTGGGAACGCTCGCTGTCTAACTTAGCTGGGCCGCTCCCCTGCCCTCCCCCTCCATCGTGTTCCTAGCATCTGTGTGTCTGTCAGGCAGGGCCGTGGGGTCTCCCCCAGCGTGCGGGGCTCTCTGCTGAGCACCCCTGGCCTCTGGCCTGGGGCTGGGCAGACCCCTCCCCTTCGCTCCTGTCTTCCGTGGTGACCCTGAGCCTGGGCCCCAGGCTGCCTCCTCTGCTTTGGCTCCAGCGTCACTTTGTTCTTCATTCTACACTTGTAGCTGTCTCAGAAAGGTGTTCTCCTCCCTCTTGCTCACTCTCCCTTGCTCCAGGGAGCTGTTCTTCCTTCTTATTCCTTGCTGCTGGCCTGTGCAGGAGGCCTCAGTCTCTGAGGTGCCTCCTGGGGTGCCAGGGTTGGTGGAGGGTCCAATGGGGTGCAAGTTGTGGTGCGGAGGGCAGGTGGGCCCCAGGGGCCTCTGAGGTTGCCGGGAGGCAGGACTCCTCGGCCTGCTGCTCAGACGTGAACATTGGACTCACTGCGAGTGACATGTGTTCAAGAAAATACTTAGAAAACTGGAGACTGCCCTCCGGAAGAAACTCTGCAGCTGTGGAAAAGTGGGAGTAGCCCTGCGTGGCGGGGCCCTGCCCGAGGACCTAGAAGAACGAAAGTTTATGGGACAGCTGTTAGAGTGCTGAGGGAGTCCTAAGTGCCGGGGAGGGAGGTGGTGTGGAGGAGGTGGGCCAGAGCTGGAATGTTTGCCAGGAATGCCCCACGGGCTGCGCCCCCTCGCTGAACAGAGAAGCACCTCTGCAGACAGTTGGGAGCAGGGCGGTCACAGGCCCTTGCCTGGAGCCAGCCCTGCAGCAGCCCTTGGTCAGCAGGCTGCATCTGTAAGGACAGAGCCTGAGCAGGTCTGAAAGGTGCTGAGCAAGCACGTGGACGTCCTTGTCCCTGACCACCCAGACCTGGGCACGGGGACAGTGGGGCCTGGCCCCGTCCCGTAGCTCCCCTAGGCCCAGGCTCTCCTCGTGGGTGACCCGCTCCTCTAGCAGGCAGCTCTGCTCCAGAGAAACAAGCTTCACATTTGTGTGAAGTGAGTTAATTTAAATGTGGATAGGCATGTTTGGCCAACACGGAGTGGCGCCGCGCTTGGCCGTGTTCGGGCTGCGGTGGATTAACTGAGGCTCCGCTTCTAACACCCAGATGAACTGAGTCCAGTAGCGCTGGGTGTGGGAACCCGCCTGGGGATCGCTGCCAACAGCACAAGAACAGAACTGGAGGGGAAGATGGTGTGCTGTTGATCTCGCAGAGAAGTGTGTCACGTGGGCCTTCCTGCTTGATCCTAGCTGCTGTTGTCCTCAGAGGAGCTTGGGTCCTTCCTCACTGTCCCTGGGGGTGGCTGAGTTTCTGTTCCGGGAGCTGCGGTCCTTACTTTGAGCATGACTTCCTGGATCTAGTGCGGATCCCTCAGCCTGCTGGCACAGATCCTGCGCCTCACTGGTGCGTGCGCTTCCTCCACCGACCTTTGGGCCTTCGCAGCACAGATCCTTGGTACAAACTTGCATGAGATGATGTCCTGGGCTCTAGGCCTCCAGCTGGACTCGTGGAGGGCCTTGCTGTGGGGTCAGGCCCTCAGCTGGATTCTTTGGCTCTCTAGTGTGTGGATAGGCCTCCTTTTGCATTTGACTCTTTAGATGAATATTATAAAATAGTCTTTAAATTTTGTGTCCCATATTAAATTGTTTCTCTGTCAACCCTATCTGTAATAGTAGCTGTCTGTGAGGCGTCTCTGTAGACCTGTAACATGGGGCTTCTGCCTGGAAAATAAGCCCTAGACACTTAGTCGATTGTAGAAGTGCCTGGCACCTCTGCATCACTTGTGGAAAGTGATTTTTAAGATTTGCATTGTATTCACTTAAGGCTTTCTTGATGAACTCGAGCCTCCTACTAAAACTCTTCTTTTCCCACTTGTGTGTGCATCCGCTCACTGGCTGACGTGCGGCCCTCTCTCTGCCTTGGCCTCTGGGAAGCTCGGCGTGGCGGTGTTCGCTGGGCTCACCTGAGTGCGCACTCTGCGTGCCCCGCCTCCTTGCTCTCTGCAGCTAGGTGTGGTGCTTGCTCTGGCTCTGTGTCTTCTGACGGTGCTGTCGGGTCCTCAGCAGGCGCACGTGGCATCTGCAAAGACGCTAGTGCCCACTACATGTGTAGGCAGCACACCATGAACTCTCTGCTTGGCAGTCATGCCTGTGCGCCTGTGTCAGAGTGACCAGGCTGTGTCACTGGGGAGCAGCAGGGTGGCATCCTGGGGGAGCCTGAGGTGGGTTGGTTCTGGCAGGAATCGGGGTGGACTCCTGGGGCAGCACTGGTGGTGTTGTGGCAGAGCCCCCTGCCCGCGCCCCGCTCTCCTGCCAGAACACTTCAGTCTCTAGCTGCCCAGCTGACAGTTCCTGTTCCAGTTCCGGTTGCTCCTGTGTCCTAGAAACAGCTGGTCACTGTGGTGTACATTGTGTAAGTGGACAAGCCATTCTGAGTCTGTACAGCCTGCTCGATTATCTTATATAAGCCTAGACCACCAGAGATCAGGGCCTGGTATTGTGGAAGTGAGCCCAGTCAGTGCCCATCCACGTAAAACAAGGCTGCCTCTAAATCTGGGTGTCCTTCTGGTATTTCTGCTTGCTGTTGCGTCTGTGTGCTGGCTGGGAGGACTGACCATGCTGACCTCTTTGGCCATTGGTCGTGGCCCTCGGGGATGGAGCAAGGACCTCTCCAACGGGAAGGTGTGCTCTTGAGATTTCTTGAGCCCCCTCAGAGGTCTGAAGGGAGAGTTCTAGCTCCCTGAGTGAGCAGCTCACTTTGGACTCCAGAGGGAGGAGGACGAGAGCTGTCTGTCTTTCCGGCTGCCTGGCTCCAGTAAGACCTCTGTGGGCACCCCAGCGAGTCTGTCAGTCCTCCTCAGGCTGAACAGAAGAGGAGCTTGGTCACCTCTTGTTAAGTTAGGCCCAGCCTCAAGGGGAGGGGCTGGAACAGCTAACCTCCTGGGGCTGCTGAGTGGGTGTGCCAGTGAGCAGGACAGACCACGCAGCCGGGGCGTGGCTCCTGTGCGCACCACGACTGCGCACTCTGGAGGCCGACGGGCGCTCACCTGCGGTGCCCTGGCGGTCGCCATGCGGCACAGCGAGGCCTGGCACCCCCCTTGACTAAGCCGCACCCCGGGCCCCACGAGAAGTGTGCCAGGCAGGCGCCTGAGGGGCCTCTCTGAGGGGCACCCACCCTTCGTCTGTCCACCGTTGCTCAAGGTACACAGCACACGCAGGAAGTCAGAGATGGGAATTCTTTAGTCAAAACCTGCAGTCCCTGCTGCAGGAAAAGGGCTTTTACGGAGTTAAAGATGAAACCAAACCACGTGTGTCTCCAAGAAAAAAAGCTGAAGGAGGTCGATTCTTCCTGAGCGCTCCACCGTGGCACCCTTGTCGCCACTGCAGTTGCTGCCACCAGTTGCACATGCACGCGCACGCACGTGCACACACGCACACGCGCACACACGCATGGATGCACACCCACCTCATCGACTTCTAGCCAGCTGAAGGCTTCTCCAGCCGCCGCCTGCACCCGGCCACACAGGCCTCCCGACCTGCTGCCGCACGGCTGCCCCGTCCTGGTCAGATGGCGTCACCGAGCACGCGCCCAGGATGGCTGTCAGCAGTTCCTTCTGAGTTCCACATTTTGACAGGAACAACTGGACCGTCAGCCTTGAAGAACGAGTTGCTGTGGCCTTTCCATAGTCACCTCACCTAGAAAAAGCCAGCTGAGCGCTTCTCAAAGACATCGAAAAGGGCGGCAAAACCCACCAACTACTGTTACCCAGAAAACGGATATAAAAACGCGCTGATGTGCATAAGAAATCCAGCCCAGTGAGTGGCCGTACCTCTGGTGAGGGCTGTAAGGACTGCGGCACTACAAAAATACATAAATAAGAAGACAGGAACTCCCCAGAGCTTCGGCCTGGGTCCCACGGCCACCCTTCCATCGGTCTGATGGGCTCAGACCCGGCCAGGCCGGGCTGCCTTCTTCAGCTGAGCCACTGCGGGCCACAGCACCATCACTGGGGCACAGCTTGAGCCGGGAGGAGGCTCACCACACCTGAGCTCCTGCGTGAGCCAGTCCCCATGCTGCCTCCGGGAGAGCCCTCCTCTCCAGGCCATCGCGACCGTCGCTCTGCGCCCAGTCAGCCTCCTCCCTCCTGCACTTTCAGCTCTGATTGTTCCCTGAGATGAGCGGACGCCTGCATCAGCCTGAGACAGACAATTGAGACAGACAGTTGCAATCCTGAAGTTCTGAAAGCTCCGCCCAGAGGTATAGACTGTAGACGCTGGGCTGGCCAGCAGCCCTGCCGCCTCCTGTGAGCGCCGTCGCCGTCGGGTGACATGGGCAGCACAACCAGGCACCCAGCCTTACAGCAGCCGGACCGACCGCCCGTCCCCCCAGGCGAGATCTCTGTGCCGACAGCACTGCAGCCTTGGGGTCCCAACCCGCACCCCTTTGGACTGTTCTTGATTTAAAAGCTGCCTTCCTCTGCTTGGGCGTTGCTCCCATGAGCCCGTTCACCTGGGAAGGTCCTGAGATAAAAGGCCAGCTCACCTGGACCCCGCGCCACAAGGAGTTAAGAACTCGCCCACTACTTTTGAGGAGGCGCCGACAGCATCTTTGGCCAAGCCACCAGCACCTTCTCTCCGAGGTTTCTCGGTCCCTTGCAGCTCCCTCCCGCCCATGCCCAGTCTTCTGCCACCTGCAGCCTGTCGGTGCACCTGCCTGGGCCTGCACCGTGCCTTCTGCCCTGGATTGGCTCCTGCCTGCTGCCTCTGTTCCCAATTGACCTGGACTCAACTTCCTAGAGGTTCAGAAGTTTGTTCCAGACTGGGCATGGTGGCGTGCTCCTGTAATCCCAATGCGTGGGAGGTTGAAAACAGGAGGCTCACTATGAGTCCAATCTGTGTAGTGAGACCCTGTAGACCCTGTACTAA
>NDGN011545954.1:15407-30966 GCA_002564285.1 Tympanoctomys barrerae | reverse complement strand
ATATATATATACGCACACACATACATAACAAAAGATATAAATGGATTTCAAAAAATGACTTATTGAAAAAATAAATCTTCAAACCTTATCCAGATAAGGGAGTTATAAAATTCAGTATCAATGGATTCCAAATCCTTAATAGTAAGCTTTTTACTTAGCATGCGTTTGTAGAATGGTAAAGAGAAGCCAGTATCAATAAATTTTCCATGAAATAGTGCCTGTCAGGAAAAACAAAAAAGTTTATTTAATATTTATAAAATAAAAATTTTCTTTCCTTTTTTTCTTTTTCTTTTGGTCTTTTTGAGACAGGGTCTCACTATTCAGTTCCGGCTGCCCTTGAGCTCACTTTCTAGCCTCGGCTGGTCTTGAACTTGCAATGATCCTTCTGCCTCAGCCTCCTGAGTGCTGAGATTACAGGAATGTGACACCATGTCCAGTCTCTTTGTTTTTTTCCTCCTTGTATTTTTTGGAAAACACATACTTATATTCTTGTCTTTTTTTTTTTTTTCATGTAACTTATTTAATTTTTGAGACAAGGTCTTTCTATATAGTTCAGGCTAATAATAATTTCTTATTTAGATTATAATGATAAGAGAGAAATCCTCACCCTTTATAGACAAAGGCAATTAGTAAGTAAATGAATGGCATAAACCATGAAAATGTAAACACATCAGATGCTAATTATGAAAAGAAATTAAGAGTTCAAAATCTACAATTCAAACATTAGCTCTATACTGTTCTATTCAACAGTATAAGTAGGAAAATAAAAGACTTCATTAGTGACCCCACTCCTCTAATATGTTTTATAAATTAACCTAGATGGATGCAGAAGTGAAAAGCCCCTGGGAAAATGCACCTGGGAAGACTTCCTCCCACTTCTTTATTTTCACAGACAGCTAGATGATTTTCAGGAGGACTATGCCATCTCTCCTATTCACAAAAACCAACACAGAAGCACTGGCTCTCAGCAGTCTCTATCATCTATTAGCCCACTCACAACATGGTTTTCCTCTTCACTCAGTTCAGATTCTGTCATCAATCATCAAAATTACTCTGCCTGGTATCTTCAAACCTTGTCTCCCCGCTGTCAAAATCCCAAGCCTACCTAGACTCAACTCTCAATGTAAACAAGCTAGAAATGTATATACCAGCTAAGTGCTTCTTTTTGCCTTTTTTTTGTAGTGGGAATCAAACTCAGAACTTTGCAGGGTGCTGGGGAGATAGCTGAGTGGCATCAGTGCCTGCCTGGCAAATGCAAGTTCAATCCCTGGTACTGGGGGAAAAAAAAAAAAAAGTCCTTGCCTTTGCCAGGCAGGTACTATGCTGCTTAACTACATACCCGGCCCAGCCAGTGTTTCATGATGAACACCCTACGGTAGTTCAGAGTTGCCTGGTAATCTCTCCTAGTCTCTACTCCTCTTTCCTCAAATGCCTCCTTTGCCCTCTTCCTTACTCTGAGCTGATGAACTTCCTTCCAGTTTCAAAGAGGAGATAGCAATCAGAAGACAACTTTTGTATATTCCACCAAATCTGATCATTATTAGCACCTGAGTCTACACATGCTTATTATGAATAAACTTTTTATTATCTATGTACCCTAATGAATTTCTTTCTCACCCTACTCAAGATCATTGTTCCCAGGGCTAGGAATATGGCTCAGTGACATAAGCTCCTGGCTGTCAAGTACAACGTTCTGAGTTCAATCCCTGGTACAAAAAAAAAAAAAAAAAAATCATTGTTCCTGTATTTCTGGTATTGCATAATATTCTTTTTTATACATTAATATTCTTTGCCAAATTCATTACCCTCAAGCTTGGCATGGTGGCACATGCCTGCAATCTCAGATCAATGGAAGGCTAAAGCAAGAGGCCTGCAAGTTCGAACACAGTCTGGGCAACTCAAGCAGACTCTGTCTCAAAATAAAAATAATAAAAAAAAATAATAAAAGTGCTATGACACAGCTTAAAGACCCTAAGTTAGAGCCCTAATTATCACCAAAAAAAATTATTTTTACTTTACTCTTAACATGATCATCGCTATTGGCAATACAATCTTCTCCTCTGTATTAGTGATGGTGGGGATTAAATCTGGGGCTTCATGCATGCTGGGCATGGAGCCCTTTTTACTTTTATCTTGAGAGAAGGTCTCATTAAGTTGGCCTTGAACCTGCACTGTCCTGCCTTAGCCTTGTGAGCATTCTCTTGCCATTCCTGACTCCATTTTCATTTCTACTTACTGCCTAATTCTCTGTGGTCCTTTATGGACCACAGACTTCTCTAAAAGGTCTGTCCCATTCTTTCTTGATTTCCCTGTGTCAATGTTTCCATCCTTCCATTCATGAGTATCTCTCATCTTGTCAAACTGAGTGACTGCAAGGCCTCCTCTTGGGAATCAAGTAATGACCATGCTCAGCCCACATGGCACACAATAGGTCATGCTTTTTTGTGACACACACTCCTTCCTCCCTTAGCTTTAGGAAACCAAGTCTTACTTGGTTTTACTACTTTAGCTCTTTCACTGTTTCCTTATTTCACCAACGACGTCTCTGAACCTTTGTCTGTGCACACTTAACGCTTTCAACAATCACAGCCTTTTAATGTTCTCAAATGCTTAGAACTGTTGGGTGTCTTTTGGTAACCTACACATCTCCTCAAGGACAAGCTTAACTGTTTAGTTTCCTGTTTATTCTACCCCACTAGATGGAGCCATACAGGCATTCCAAACAAGACAACTCAAATCCAAATTCTTGATTTCCCCTATCCCCCAAATTTGTTCTTGCTAGGATCCTGGTCATTTCAATAAATGACAACTGCAACCAGACACACAGGCCATAAATTCTGGTGCCACACTCACTTTCTCTCACAGTTTGCAACTAACTAGCAGATGATCAATTCAGTTCTAATGTTCACTGAACCACACAAATCTAAGCCATATCATCTTTCTGCTTGATCTTCCTATTTCTACCTTTTCTGCCCCCACTTCTCTTCACCACAGTATCTTTTCTACACAGCAATAAAAGAGATCTAATAAAAACTAAGTTAGGTCATGTTACTTAGTTCAAGTTACTCAATGCCCTACTTAAAAACCTGAATGTGACTGTCCTTAAGAGCCCCAGAGTATTTCTTAGTCTTATCTTCTGCGTTCTTTCTTATATACCCTGCTTCAGCCACAGAGGTCTCTTTCTCTTCCTTGCTGTTTCCTATATCTACACCGTCCTCAAAGGTATCTTCATGATAAATCTCTAGCTTCTTCCAAATTTCCATTCATGTACCATACATCAGAATCTTCCTTTACCACATTATCTGAAAGAACAGCCACCTTGTCTCTCAGCATCCTCTTATTCTCCCCCTCTTACAGATTTTAGATAGAGCAGTGACTACAGGTTTTTTTCATCTCCAGAGCTTAGCACTGTGTTTTGCATTACAGCAAATTGATATCTGCTGAATGAACTGATCAGACAGTGCAATAAACACAGTCTCCTAAGGCAAATAATTCTACAAGAACTTCAGTAAAGTTCTGAAAATTTCAAAAATCATCAATCAAGTATACTTACTAGATAACCGATTTTCATTTTAGAAAGTACTTTTAATAAATACAGCTTTACTTTTATAAAAAAACAAAGACTAAATTATTATAAATAATCTTTGTTGATTTCATACGGGCATTCAAAAGATTTTTATATAACGGCCATTTCTTCCTTGGTAAATTCTGATGACCAAATTTGTGAATAACAAATTGAATGTTTATCTCTTTTTTTCCTTAAAATCCTCATGAAATACTTCAGAAATACACAAAGGTTAAATAAAATGACACTTTGGAACTCACCATTGCAATAAAGCGACCAATGAAACAGAAGTATGAAAGATGGTCTGGATTAATGGTTGATGCTGGATTAATCTGTAGACAATAGTTGTTTTTGCCCGCATACTCAAATAAGCAATACATTGGGTTCAAAACTTCATGTGAAAGTAAGAAAAACCATTCTCTATAAGAAAATAAGATTATTTTTCAGCATCCATATATACATACATTCAAAACAAGTCTTAAACACACCCCTTGGTACACTCATGCTCAGTAACCCTTAGTTTCACTGCCCAGCTCCTCAGCCCTCCACTAGTTCTGTGATCTAGCTGCCATGTAAAGCTACCCATGAACGCCTGCATCACAAACCTATACACTCACCATTTCTCACCTGGACATGCTCATTTCTATTCTACAGGTTTATCTGGCTATGTTTCTTCAATGTAACTACATCCCACTTTTTCTCAGTCTAATTTAAATCCACTTCAAGTAACTTCTGAAGCTTTTCTCAGGGTGCTACCTGTGCCAGCCACTGAACACTCTGTAGTAACATCCCTGAATACTTCTCACTCTAATGCAGATGGCCTGTCCTATCTACAAGGCTGTAAGTGTTCCAGCAGGAAAAGCCTCATCTAATGTATTTTGTGTATTTGTAACTCTTACAGAATTCTAGGGTGTATACAAAAATTCATTTTCTTGAGTTTTGTTCTGTTTGTGGGCGGTGCTAGACATAGAGCCCCATACTGGCTAGGCAAGGGCTCTGCCACTCAGCTGTCACCTCAGCCTCTACAACAGATTTTAATACATATTTCCTGGAGATACTGAGGTACACAACACTGCTGCTATGGAACAGATTTAATTCTATTGCGAATGCATTAAAAACAAGACTAACAGTAGACAGGTGAAATCTTTAAATGTCTCATTTTTAAAAGAATAATAGATAAAATACAACTAGATAAGCATAATTCCAAAGTCAAATGCTCATGTTGGTCAATAAGTACATATGATTTCGCATTCTCTGCTTAGCCATAATCCCTGGCTTCAAGGAAGAAATTTCCAGACATATTACCAAGTCCTTAAGCCAACTGGGGAGCGGTACACACTGTAACAAAATAAGAGTGTATGCTACCCTACAAGGGAAAAAGCTACTGGGACTCAGCCAACTGATACAAGTAAGAGGGTGAAAAAGTGCATCTAGGGTATCTAAAGAAAAAGTAGAAATTGTATCAGCTCCTGAGAGCTGGAATTACAGGCTTCAGGCTGGCAAGCTTGATTCTTATACAGAATCTTTCGATTTTGTTTTGTTTTGTTTTTGGGTATTATTATCAAGTAATCTAAAACATTTCAAGAACGGGCCACCTTTAGGCATGTTCACCTGGCCTACAAGGGGCTACTTTCTCAGGCTTTTGAAACGTAATTCTTGAACCTGTCTGACTGGTATAGAAGGAAGTTCCTAAACATAACCAACTAAGCAATGATAAACCCCGACTCCTAGAAGTCCCAATACTGCTAAACCCAGTGACTTCCCTCCATAATGAGGTCGAAGACACGCCTGTCAGGGAGCAGGACTGAGCAGGGCTAGTCAGAAGGTGTTCGCACACACAAACACTAGAATGTTCCTGTTGCTTCACACCACGCTTCGCACACAGCAGCAAATCTATTCAATGGGATAGTCATGTCACCTAACTTCTGCCTAATGCTAGAAGAAAAGAAGGAAAAATTCCTAACTAGCAAGACAGGACAGTTAACTTTCAACATATTCGCCACACTTTCAAATAAAAAGAAGACACATAATAGATTGAAAAAATTGACACAACAGATGAACTAGCAGAGCCTAGAGAAGAAATGAAGAAAACAGTAAAACCACTAATGAAGAAAATTCACATTAGAAACAGCAAAATGTAGGGCAGTACAGCAAAAAGTGACACAAGGACAGGCTAGAGAAAAATTCAAACAAAATGAAGAACACAAAGATAAAAGTGATTAAAGGGGACAGACACGTAAGACTGACGGGAGATGCCACATACCCATGGTGGATGTTCCTGAAGAAAAGATGGAACAAACGGAACAGAAAAAATATTCAAAGATACAATAGAAAATTTCTCTGAAATTATGAAAGATCTTAGTATGTTCCTTAAAAAATATAAGACAATTAATAATGAAATTAATGAATTTCAAGTAAAAGATCTGTGTGTGAACCTAGAGAAAAGTTTCCTACAAGGAGCTGACAGTACTGACCTTCAAGGACAGAAAACAGTAAAGCAACGTCTACAGAACACTGGAGAAACAGTGCTTTGCAAGAAATCAACATTTAGTGAGGCTGTTTTTATACAAAGGCAACAGAAGACATTTTCAAGCATGCAAAGATTGTAGCAATGTATCACTCCTATCAATTCCAGAATAACCCATTTGATGCTAAGTCTAGCCCATTAACATGAATCAAAGAATTTAGGAATAAGAAACTCATGATACACAGGATCTTGCTATGTACACTAAAACTGTCAAAATATAAAACCAGATCCAGTTTAGATAAATAAAGGTTCAAACAAGAATGAGAATGTCAAAAAGTCAGACAATGGACACATAATAGCATAATTCCTCCCTTCTAAAGTATAACTTTCTTTCTGAAGGCTAAACATTTTTGATGTGAAAAAAATTCATAGTAGATGTGATATGAACATTTATTGGGGTAGATAGTATTTATTTATTGAAAAAGCTTAGCAATGTTTTAGATGGAGAAATATATTTTTAAGCAAACTCGTGGTAATCCCACATGTATTATTATATATCTTCTCCTACCAGCTGTGCCTGGTCCAGTATATCTTTCTTTGTCCCTTAAACCAGATACTGTAATTCTGTACATTAAGTGAATTCTGTGAATTCAAGAAGTTGCAGCTAGGTGATGTGGTGGTACATTCCTATAATCTCAGCTCTGGAAAGGCTGAAGCAGGAGGATCACAAATTCAAGACTAGCTTAGGCTACACAGTGAGCGCAGGGTCAGCCTGTAGACAATACAAAAAGATGCTAGCTCAAAACAAACACAACAAAAACTCAGGAATTGAATTCATAGCCAAAAATAAAACAAAACAAAATGAAAATTCATTGCCTATTTTAGTTTGTGTAAGGGAAAAATAAGTTAGAAGGATTTTGCATTCATTGCTTCACAAATATCTGTTAATAGTACATTCAGTGAATGTGAAAAATTTTACTCAGAAAAAAATCAGATTAGATACAACATAAAATATACATACAATGTTTCAATAGCGAATACTAACAAATAAGCGTATTTTTCATCTATTTATTATGGTGTCTCTGAGTAGAATACTATGCAGCTATTTGAAAAAAAAAATGAACCTCCTCTTTCTCTCTCCATGATATACAAAATAAAATTATTTTGTTTTTATCCTCAGGATCAAACCCTGGACCCGAAGCACACTAAGCAAGCACGCTTAACAATGATTCAAAAAACTAGCCCCTAAACCAAGTTCTCATATATTATGCATTATATAACTGTTTTTAATAGAAAGCTTATATATATATATATATATATATATATATAATTTATACATATGTATGGAAGATAACTAGCTAATAATGGCTACCTTGACAATTGTGCAACTATTTTAAGTTTTGGTTTTAAAAAGTACTCCTGATTACTATTAAAAAAAAAAAACAATACATTCAAGTATCTTTTTCAAGACTATATCCACTGCATATTTGAGATTTACTTCAAAATAGGTATGTGTCAATTTTACCTTGCTAGGCCACCATAATCAAGTCCTTCTTCTCCTCTAAATATTACATATAATCGCCTTCTTAAGTCATAGGGTTTTAATGCCATAATCTAATTGAAACAAAAACATGAATATTTGAACACTCATATATAGCACCAATTCCAAAATAATTTAACTTAATCTGTATTTTCAAAATTACACATTTTCTTACCTCATACAAGTGCCTTTAACTCAAGATCTCTACTTCTTTGTTCCCCAGAGTAGATAAAGACATATTTATACGCCACTCCTCTGCCTCATTTTCACATTCCCTCCTCCTCCCCTCAGCAGTGAACAGGAGTTCTACTTTGGGTAGTGGTAGGAGGAAGAGTTTTGCACTAAAATCTCCTAAGGTTAGAAAATACTCTCTTCCTCTCTCAAAAACTATACCAAGACCTTTTTAGTAGGGAACGTGCAGATTTTTCTGGATAGCAAACATAAGAGGCAAACTGTTTCTTAAAAAGACTCATCTATATTCACTTAATCACGCTATTTGTAGACATGATAAGATATAAAACCTATGCCAAAATTTTCATAATCCTTAACAGCCTAGTATCAGTGTTACAATAAATAGGCTTTATTTTCAATAAAAATGAATTACTTTCATCACACTCCTGTCAGAACCTCAGCCAACAGGTAGGTGCAGGTCACAGCACGGCGCACCAACAGGGCTCCCTCTGGGGCAGCTATAGGCTCAACCACCGTGTTCAATAATAGATTATGTTTCTTCCCAAGACAGTAAAAAGCAAAATCAAGTCTTTGAATTTGGATATACACTTACTAAAACTCAACTCAAACACTGCTTAAAACAAGTTGCTTGGAAACCTGAAACACTTGTTTTGCTAAAAATGCACTGACATAATCCCTCCCTCCAAAAAAGTTCTGGTAATAGTTCTATTAACTACCTTATTCAAAGTGTAACTGCTAGTAAAATTAAGCAAGGATTTTAACATTAGTGTTCCATTTTGGCCTGTACAAAGAATAAATTAAACTCCTAGGTATCTGAGTACACAAAAAGTGTGGTCTCTTATTTTTCTACTTTAGAGGGGAGAGACAAATCATATGGAAAATTCTCCACTTAACCATTAAAAAATGAACAGTATTCTGGTTTTAAACATTCTGCAGGTGATTCAGGAAGAACACCCAGTAGGTGCAGACAAGGTTGCTTTTAAAAGACACATAAAGAGAAGAACGAGCATTACAGGAACAAACAGTATGAAGTATCTACCAATTTTAATTTTGTTAGTTCCATCGAGACTTTTGTGTTAAAAGTAGTGTTAAAATGGATCGACTTGTGCCAAGAGCTTTTTAAGCTTTAATAGGTATATACCTCAATCTGTGGCAGAACGATTCTCTCCATCTCAACAGAGGTAATGATAGAAGCTGTATCTCAAAGGGATGAGGTGAGGATGAAATAACTAAGATGCTGGTGCCAACCAAAGGACAATCACTCAACACACAGTAAGGTTTAATATAACTATTATTAAAATGGTCACTAGATGTGGTAATCAGAATGACTCTCAAAATTTCTAAAACCCTAATTACCTTTAGATGTGTAGCATACAATAAAGTGCATAGTAGCATTTATTTTGATAAAATCTTCCTTACCTGTTGGAACGAATCTTCAAATAATGTCTGCCGGGACACATTGATCTTTACATGACTGGGTAGTGCATTAGACTAAAAACAAAAATATATGATACATAAGCCACAGTATACACACAGCATAAAGATATGACTAAATGATTATAAAGATAAGATTTATTTACCACTGTAGTACCTGGCACAAATAACGGAAGTGAGCAAGTTTCCACCTAAAGCTGCGTTCATAAGCAATTTGTGGACCACCCTTAGTTCTAAAGAAAAACAGAAACAAACATTAACTTATAAAGACTTGAATATTTAATCTTGACTATGAAACCAGAGTGTACCAGAATCCTACACATGGCCAAGGAAAATTCAGTTATATGCCACGAGAGGAATAGAGTTACAGTAAGTGGGCCAAGAGACTTGAGCCAGGAGGGTACATTACAGCAAGAGAACACACAGGGAGAGAGACCGCATGATTAGCTAAGCTAGGTGTCTGTTAAATTGTTACCTGAAATGCTAAAAGCTACTGTAGACTATTTCAAAGCCTTTGATAATCCTAAAAATCCAAGACCAGACACTCTAAGAGACATGAAAGGAAATTAATGTGTCTTAACACTAATCTGAACTAAATATATACTGTTTTAGACAATAAGCGAAGCAAAATCAAATTCCTAGGAACAAGTAACACCCAAGTCACATGACTCAGGGAGAGAAAAGCCAGAATGGGAGCCATTACAAATACAGACTTTACATTATGGTTCAAGTCAAAGAGAGAGGGCAAGTGTCTTGCCTCCTGAGCAACAGCCTATCATAAGGGCACAGAGAATTTCCAATCACAGGGAACATTTTTAAATGAAAGGGAAATGTTCTCTTGTGGTGTTAACATTCAAATTAACCCATTCAAAAACAAATATTTACTGTACACACAGCAGGTACCTGGAATTCTTCTAGACAATGAAAGAATTAGTTGCTAATAAGAGATAAAAATGCCTACTTGAGGAACTTACACAACCAGTGAGTAAGGCAAATAACAAACATAAGCAGTACATATAAATGTATAATTATACATATGGTGTGCGTCAGAAGGGGATGTCTAACCACTCCCTTTGTAAGAAATGGCTTTGTTAAAAAAACAAATGCTAACAAATGGTATGGGGAGAATAATTCTGCCATTGTGAAAAGGGTAAATATACTGGGGTTCATAGAAGACTTAACATTTGGGCATAGAAACAAAGACAAAGAGGGCATAATTCATATAGATATTTAAAGAAAACACATAGCAAGTAGAGAAAATAAAGGCCAAGACTCAGATGTGGAAGTTTAAGATGCTCAAGCCACTGTTAGGTGACCAATGCAGTTAGTACAGAGTGAATGAGAGAGGGAAAATGAGATAACACTGAAGTGATAACAGGTGCTGATTATATGTGACTTTAGGGACCATGGTAAAGACTGCTTTTTACCATGCTTGAGGGAAGAACCACTGAAAGGTTTGTGTTAAGGAATGATATTTAGATTTCTTTATAAAACCAGTCTATGCTCTACAGAGAATCACATAACATTACATAAAGTGTCGAGAAAAAGCAAACAGACAGTAGACTCTGGTACCAGGTGAGAGACAGTAATAGCTTGGTCCAGAATAGTGATAGTGGAAGTCATGAGATGTAGCTGAACTTTGGACATGTTCCCGAGTTAACAAGAAGAATACAGAATGTGCAAGACTTTTTGTGACTGCTCTGATTTTTTATTTGATATAAATACATCATACCTAAAAATAAGGATTAAGAGAGATTTGTCAACTGCTTAACCTAAGGAATCTGATTGGAAATTCAGTTTTGCTCAATGTTATTTCCTGTTGTTGCAGCATTATGCTGTGGTATCTAAGAGCACAGACACTGGAGGTGGTCTGTCTTAGCCAGGAACCACCTCTAGTGCTTGCCTTATGCCTTAGCAGATAGGATGTTCACTATACCTGTTTCCTTACTTTGTAAAGAAAATCACAGTATCTACTTAAGGCATTCATTGAAGAAAAAAATGAGCTAGCACATATAAGGTACTTAGAACAACCTTTAGCACACAGTAATTACTATATGTATGTTTGCCACTGCTACTGTATGTTATATATAATTAAAGAATCATAATACACAAATCCATTCTGGAATAAAAGTAAACATAAGTATACTATGATACCACGTTCTGAGCCAAAAGCAGCATTTAAAAAGAACTTCAGGTTTTCACTTACACAGACGACTTCCCATTGCGAGGATCTTTGAATGTTGTCGTTCTTGTGTTATGATCAACAAAGTACCTAACACCTTCCCGTGTATACCTAATTTCCCAGCCTTCTGGCAAGGGTTCTTCATTCTGCAAACTAAAACACAAACGTTACACTCACAGGTAAATGCTGTCTAGGCAGTCCAGGCTCACTGAAGCCACCTGCACATGGGGAGGACGTCTCAGCAAAGGCTGCAGTACGTATACATACCCTTGGGTTCTTGGGTCTTCCCACTGAGTTGTTTTTGTGTTATGATTTACAAAGTACACCCTGTCTGTTGAATCCACTCTTTTTTCTAAAAAATAAAATGAATGTAGTATTTAACACCTATTCGGTGCAAGTATATATTTTACAAATTTTTTTACCAACACAATCTTAACTTACCCCAGCCTGGTGGCAAAGGACCATATGGGTCATTTTCTGCAGCTAACATTGAAGCCTGATTGGTGAAGGCATCAGAGGAGAAAAAAAAAAGTGTTTTAATATAAAAAGCGAAAGAAGCTAAGCACTTGGCAGAGCTAAATCTTAAAATTTTAAAAAATCATGAAATATAAACAGTAATTTCAAGATACCAAGTTCTAAAAATATTACAAAGTAAGAGCATTCAAGCAACTGATCAACTTACAGTATTTAAATTGGGAGCTATTATTTACTTCATATCATAATGTACTTCATTGTATTTTTGTTTTGCGGAACTGGGGATTGAACTCAGGCCCTTGCGCTTGCCAGGGAAGTGCTTATTCCATTGAGCCATCTCCTCGGCCTCATAATGTACTTCAAAGCAAACGTTCATTAATAAAACCAATAAATTTCAGAATCAACTTTACAAAAATATTTTGTATCTTGTGCAATTTTTATGTATGTATATTGCATTATAATTAGCACTGACAAAGCTGCCTTCCTTCTCAATTGCCCTCTACATGTTTTAATAAACTAGCCCTAGAAGTGAGGCTGAGAAAGCAACAGTGCTGTATGCTGAAAATAAAGGCACGACCCACGTTAAGGACGGGGGAACTACGAGGCAGGAAGAACCTGGGCACCTGATGGCTTTGCTGCGCCAAGGCAGTATCCAGCCTAAACTCCAGACTCGCTCTTCTCCTGAGGTAACTAAACTTCAATCCTTTAAAAGTAGTTTTATCTGCAGAAAAACATTATTCTAAAACATACCCAGTTCCTAATTTCTGTTTCGCAAAGTTTTTTCTTTAAACACAGTTAAGTCACATAGAAACAAAAATCTATACAGTACGTATTTTTTGTATAATACATATACTTTCCATATTCCTAATCTAAAATTCTCCAAAACCTGAAAAAAATCTTTGAGAATGTTTTTATGAAAAAATTATTAAAGATTACTAAAAAATATCTTGAAATGGATTTTAGAAAATAACCGAAGTGGAAATGGGCAAAACGCCTGAGGGAACAAAGTGTATCAGTAATCACTGAGTAATCATGGAGTAACTTGTAATTACCGAATAGAGGTATCGCTGGTTGAACTGTTGCATAGCTCCCTGCAGCTGGTTCCGCTGAGATTGCCACTGTTCAAAATTTCGAACAGATTCCATGGTAGGCCGCTGCCACGTTGTTGTTCTGGTGTTATGATCCACATAATAAACCCTTCCACGATCATCAACTCTTCTTTCCCAGCTACCACAAATAAAATAATCAATAATAAAAATGAACTAAACAATATTCTTTCAAAATAAGACACTTAAAGGTAACTAATATTTCAGTCAAGTAATTGAAAAACCAGTTCAAGACATGATAAAAAACTGAAAATATATTAGCATTCAAATAATCTATAGAACTATGAAATACGTATTTTAGCTAATAACCATTCTATCACTAACATGATTTCTAAAGACTGACTTTACAAAGAGACAAGTGATTCCACAATGTTTCAACCCTACCCTTCTTCCTTTTTTTTTTTTTTTTTGATAAGGATTTAGCTAAGTAAATCCTTATCAGATGGGCTTAAATGGGCTCCTTGACTACTGCCCATTTTCAAGACACCAAATCCTTCTCCTGCTGTTGTACCCTTGAGTTACCTTCCTGAACTGCACGTGGAACCCTATAATCCCACCCACCACATCTCTCTTTTTTAGGGTCATCTTCCTGAGATGGATCAAAGGCCCCAAAGGACAACTGAACACCTACTGACTGTTTTCAAGTATGTCAGGTGCATCTTCCTGTCAGGCCTTTCCTTTAATACTTCAGAAGAACACAGGGTCCATCCCTATTTCTCCATCAACCACAATGGCACTCGGGTTTCAAAGTTGAGGTCAGTTCTCACTTTTCCCACACAGCTGCCGTTTGGGCTTTTTGGCTTTAATTTATAACTATAACAACTATCTTTAAATCTTCTTGGCAACTAATTTTAAATTCTGTAAATCTGCTGCTAAAAATACAGTGAGCTCAAGTAACTCCTATGCATAGTTCTCCGGTTTTCTATAAATAAACATCAGAATTGCTCAATGTTAGGACAATTATCTACAAAGATGGTGTCAAGCCAACTTATTTTATGTCTAAAATTAGTAGGTTTTAAAATAGTAAAATATTTTTATTGCATAATAAAGTTCATGCTATTTGGTTATATTTCAACGTCATTTATGGAATGATCTTCCTTTATCTTTGTATTCTTCCGTAACTATACCACTCATACTGATAGCTGATCAAATTATAACACTTATACTCCTCTCACATTCTGTCTATACCTGGAATATATTTTTTATTGTCTTTGAAGCTCAACTGTATCCATCCTTCTGGACTTTGATGATATGTTCCTTTTATGAAAGAAAGTATTTGCGGGCTCGGGAGATGGCTCAGTAGAATAAACACTTGCCTGGCAAGCACAAGAGCCTGAGTTCAATCCCCAGTTCCACCAAAAAGAAAAAAAAAAAAAAAAAAGCAAAACAGGGCTAGCGAGATGGCTCAGCGTTCTAAAGCACCTACTTGGAACAAGCTTGGCAAAGAACAGGGACCGTGGTTTGATCCCCCAGCACTGCATGCCAGCCAGCCCCACCCCCAGGTGGGCTGAGCTGGCCACACACACATACACACACACACACACACACACTAAATAAATAAATGTTTAAAAATAAAGAAAGAATTTGGGCCTTGGTCCTCATCATTAACTAAGAACCTACTAAAAATATGGACCTGATATTGTGATAAGCAAAGCATAAGGTTCATTTTAAGTATAGATCAGATTACTTTGTTATGGTCATTTAACCCATACATTTATAACTATTATATGGCGTTTATTCCTTAAAAGTACTGTCCAAAAATTTAGTAAGGATTCACTTAAATTTTATCTTAAGAGCCTATTATGCATAGTGCATTAAATAAACATAACATTTTTAATTACACGTGTGATTTCACAAACACACACATGTGGTAAAAACATGTGTGATAAAAATACAACTAAAGATATAATAAGATACTATATTACCCCGGAGGCAAAGGTTGTGGTCTTTCCCAAGTGGTGGTTCGAGTGTTATGATCTACATAGTAGGTTCTACCATGAGGATCTTTTCTCTGTTCCCACCTTTAGAAAAATACAAAATAAAGGCCAAGAAATTAGGACAACTTAGGAAAACTAAAAATGAGTTCCACTTCACATAGCTACATACACATATATGCATATATAGACACGCATATGATACAAGGATATTTTCAATCAATTATTTGTGGTTTTTAACCTTATTTTTATTCCCTCTTTACAATACTAGTAACTTAAACAATAACCAGTTGATGAAGACGGGATAAACACCTAAACTTCTTGAAGTTACTCATTTTAGAATTTCCAAATTGCCAAAAGATAGAGAATAAAATCAAGAGTAGAGAAATTGCAGACTAATGTCAAGTCATTGATTAATACCATTTCACCCACCATTTAAAAAATAAACATGTAAAAGTGTTTTGCGCGTGACTACTCCTCCCTGACGATTCTCTGATCTCTGCAGTTTCTGCTGTGTACATCCATTCTGCTCTTGGTTTTCACACGCCTCTGAATTTATGGATAGCATAATGTTATCTTTTTCATTTTCTTTTTAAAATTTTTTTTTGTTTTACATTGTGTGTGTGTGTGTGTGTGTGTGTGTGTGTGTGTGTGGCCAGCTCAGC
>NDGN011545952.1:0-12440 GCA_002564285.1 Tympanoctomys barrerae | reverse complement strand
TGACTGGCAAACGCAAGGATCTGAGTTCAATCCCTGGTTCTGCAAAAAAAAAAAAAAAAAGAAGAAGAAGCTGGAATCTGTTGGGCTGATAGCAGCAACAAATGGTTAGAACCTCACAGCAAAAAGAATGAGATGATGGACGGACAGATGGATGAAAGGAAGGAAGGAAGGAGAAATATAAGAAACCAAGCAAGCTTAGCAAACTGGCACAGTTGTCATTTATGTTAAGCATCAAATGTGTTTGGGGATGAGGGATGCCTGGGATCTTCCCAAAATGCTTTCATGGAGGTTCATAAGGTCAGAATTACTGGGGTACTGAGACATGACAAGCCTTATTCACTCTCATTTTTCCTGGGTGTGAAGTGTATAAAAGTATCCAGAGATCAAAAAGTTTCAGAACACCTGAAATAGTGGTAACCCTCCCAGAACCCCCAGAGCTCTGACATCAATGTGAAAACAAAGCAGGGTCATGAATTTTTTCACATGTGAATCACTGTTCTTGAATGCTCCACAGTGTCTGCCTGGTGAGGCTGTGTGTGCGTGTGTGCATGTGTATGTGTGGGGGGGGGAGGGGTGACATACACAGGTTGCCCACTAAGGACAATATTGCATTTTTCCTAGCCTCTCAGAGTGGTCCTCCTTGCCACCTAATTAGTGCTCAGTAAATGTTGTAAAACTAAATTAGTTAGGGGCTGAGGAGCTAGCTCGGTAGTGTAAGCGCCTGCCTGGCAAGCTGAAAGTTCTGAGTTCAGTCCCCTGTACTACAGGCTGTACCACCCCTGAACCCCAGGAGCACCGTGCCACCCCAGAACCAGGTGTGGTGGTGCATGCCTGTAATCCCAGCACTAGGAGACTGAGATAAAGAGGATCACTATGAGTCTGAACTGCATAGCAAGGCGCTGTACCAAAAAATAAAAGTAAATAAATAAAATAAAACTGCATTAACTGAGTTTGGTGCTTCCTTGAGGGAGCTAGACTGGTCCATCGTTGTGTTTTGAGACTCCTTCCCAACAGCTCAAGACGGGCTGAAATGAGTGTGACCAGTTTCCTGCTCCGAATAGAGGCCCCTCCCCACCCAGAACCCTGGTTGCTGTGGCTTCTAGGGGGCTCAAGTCCTTGGGGACAGCAGATCACTAGGCTCCTTTTGGGGCCAGTAGTCCCTCTGAAGTTGTACATCCCAGCAGCGCTAGGAATCATCATCCTAGGGATGGAACTGTCCCTTAGCTCTTCTCAGCCTCGGTAGCATGTCCTGAGAAATGGGTATTCTAATGCGGCTACTCACAGATTCCCTGACAGAAAATTGGTCAGAGAGCCACCAGCTGTGTGCCCAGAAGCAGGGAGCAGCTCTGAGGCCAGCATTGCTGTGGGATCAGCCTTCCACCTGCTCTCCACCAGTCCGAGGCAATGCCACAGAGAGCCAGCAACCATGGCCAAGTTCTCCCAGAAGTGGCACTGTCTGTACCAGTGGTGGCAAACTTGTAGCACGCATGCCATGGTGGGTGGTTTGTTATCACCAAAAGCTCTAAGAATTCACAATCACTGATCTGTATTAAGATTTCTGTGGAAAAGGAAGTCCAAGCATGGTCACCTGCGTGTCCCTTCCCTCTTGGAACACGCAGAGGAGATCGCACGCCAGTCAGGCCCCATCGCACACACTAAGTTGACCAGACCCAAAATGCAACTCCAGAACTGAGGAGAAAACTAAGAGTTAAATGACTTGCCAGACATCCCACAGCTAAGGAATGGTGGAGCCTGGATTTGACCCAAGATTGCAGGGCTGCTTCTCATGGACAAGAAGTGTTAGTCCCTGGTTCATATCACCAAGCCGGTAGTCTCACACCAGACACTCTCTGCTTCCTCAGGGGCCCAGGGTGGAGAGAAGCACACAGAGGTGAGGATGGTGGCTACAGGGGAAGCCCTGGCCCTTCTGCCCACTTGTGTGTCTCAAGGAAGCTGTTCACCTCCTCTCAGCCTTTCTTTCATTTAAAAAGTAGGGGCAGTCTTGGGACCTAGCTCAAAACTTGTCAGTGGGATCCAGTATAATTCTTCAAGGCAGTGTTATTCTGTGATGAAAGAGAATAGGACGAGGAAAGCAGATGCAGAAGAGAGTCCGTGAGCTGTGTGTCCTTGGAGAAGTCTTTCAGCTAATTATTAAATACAGGATGACCAAAAATTGAATATTTTTCATTATCTTTTCATGAAGATACCATAACAAGAAATGCATAAATGACAATTTTATCAAATGTGTTCGGTAATTTTTCTGTGCATGGTATATTCTAAGACTTTCAACATGTGCCCGAGCAACACATGGAATAGCATTTAAACAGACGTGCCGCCCAAGTCATGCTTGGAGTAAGCTGTTATGTGCTTAGTGTCCCAGAACCTTGGTTTCATCCTCCTTATAATGGACATAATAAGCAGCTACATATTAATTTTAAATGATACAAGAAGCATGAAGGGCTTAACACCACTCATGACAGTTGTTCAACACAGGTCGGATTTTATTACCATATAAAAAAATTTGATAAATGACAAAGTAGGATGCTACTGTTACTGTGATGAAGTTGGCCTCTGTCTCTAAGGCAAACCTAGCCCCAAGTTATTGTTTGGAATAGGGAGACATCAATGACACCATGCTCTTGGCATCTTTCAGTCTTTAAAAGACTCTGTGCAGTAGGATCTTGCAGCTTGGTATCATCCTGGACCTAGAAGCTTGTCAAAAATGCAGCATCTCACGTGAGTAGGTGGGCTAGACTTTGCGTCTGTCAAGGTCCCCAGCTAGTTCCTGTGCGTTCTCAGGTTTGTGAAGTGCTGGTATAAACATGGAGAATACACAGTGATCATTTGGGCCATGGCACAGAAAGAGTTAATGTTTCGTTTGGCTCTGGCCAGGGCACCGGAAACAGAAGTTTCCAGAGATTGAAGCGTATGAACTGATGAGACAGGAAGGCTCCCTTCCTGCCTGTGTCCTGGACAGCCAGGGGTCTGGCCTGAAACCTCCACTGAGGCCTCCCCACACCCTGGTCAGGCAAATCTGAGAGCAGGGTAGGACAAAGGGAGGCCGAGGTCCCTGGGCTCAGGATTGCCAGGGTGAATCTGGGGAGGTCCAGCCTTCCAGCCATGGCTACCTGAGGTCTGAGAAGAGTACGGAGGCTGGAGAGGTGCCACAGGGTGATGAGCAGCATCCTCCCGCAGCAGGCTGGTGGCCAGCACGGGGGCAGCTGGTCTCCCTGGCACACCAAGCCCCATCTTCTGGACCCTGCTGCCCTGGCCTCTAGTGGGTGGAGAGGGCCAGGTCCTGGACTCTGAGCCCTGGCCTTCCCCCACTCCCCAGTGCTGGAGCAGCTGCTCCCAGAGCTCACCAGGCTGCTCAGCCTCCTGGACAATGAGGACCTCAGTGACAGCACCTTGGAGAAGAAGATGGCAGTGGCCTCCATCCTGCAGAGCCTGCAGCCCCTCCCAGGTGAGCCCCAGAGAACCCCATTTCAGGGACAGCAGTGTCCCTCCTGAGCTTTCTCTAAGAGATAGTAGTCTCCCCAGGGCCTACAAAGTGGTCCATCTAAGCCTTGTACCATGGTGAGTTATCCACTTTCTGGCCCAGTGTCCTCACACGCTCAGGCTCCACTCCTCCTCCATCCTGGCCGTGTTCTCAGTCCTCTTCCATGCTCAGCTTTCCACAGACCTACCCATATAGAGCATGTACACACTACACACAGTCACACCCCCACCATACACAGCACAGCACACTCGTGCATGCCACCTGCTCACACACACACACACACACACACACACACACCACATGCAGTCCACACCAACATCCTGTGCTTCACACAGCACCAGCATGCAGATAACACACCCTCAGCCCGACGCCAGACAGGCCCACAGCGCGCAGCATGCGCACCTCCTACACAGCTTACACAGACACGCTCTCCCTCAGCCCTCCAACTCACAGCCTCGTACATCATACGCCTCCCGCACATCATTACTGTGTTCCCCTAAGTGCAGTCCTGTCTGCCCAGCATGTCCCCCTTTGCCGCTGCAGCCTTCCCTGGGCAACCCAAATCTGTCAACAGCATAGTATGTCTCAGTAAACCCTAGGAGCTGTCCCGCCGTCCTGCAGTGCTCAGGGCATCTGAGTGAATTCATCCCTGGGTGACTCCCTCCAAGCAGAACTGATGTCCCCTGCTGCCCTCACAGACACATGGGGAGGGAGGAAGGGGCAGTGGTGTTTCTACTGTGTTCCCTGTAGCCCTATCCCCTGTCCAAATCCAGAGCAGCCCAATAACACCAAGCTCCTGGGAGTCCCTTTGCTTGGAGACAGAGACCCTCAGTCACAGTGTAAAAATATGTGAAAAGCAGTGACAGCCGGGGACGTGGACACGCTTTGCAGGCTGAGTGCTGTGTCCTTGTGGCACAGACCCAGTCCCTCCCCTCTTCGCTGCCAGTGTCTCCTTTTCCTTCCCAGAAAAGGAAGTCTCCTACCTGTACGTGAACACTGCAGACCTCCACTCGGGGCCCAGCTTCGTGGAGTCCCTCTTTGAAGAATTCGGTAAGCAGCCTCTCGTGACCTCTGTCAGGAAGCCCCCTCTGTGTGTGCACTGAAGTGTCCCTGGATTGGCTGGGCCTGGCTCTAACCTTGTGTCATTAAGTCACTGGGAGTCCTCGAGGCCCTGAAAGTTTAATCAGAATCTGCAGTTACAGAAAAATTCCCCAAGATTTGAGAACAGTGGGCACAAATAGGAACCAGAAAGAGCTCCACCAGAAAGTGATTATGTCACTGGCTGTTGGGCACTCCAGCAGCTCAGTGGAAAGGAGAACTGTGACAGAGGAGGGCTGGCTGCCTGGGACTGCAGAAGCCTGGGCAAGGTGTAGGAGGGTCCTCCCCCTTCAACTCCCTCCTGAAGCCACTGGGAGAGCGCTGTGGTCCAAGTGATCCCGGGCAGTTTGGGAACAGGCAGACTCAAGGGCAACACTGCCTTCATAACACAGTCCTTGAAAATCTCCAAAGCATACAAAATTATCGTATTTGATCCTCTCAGTAATCCTTGATAACAGACGAGGCAGGGCTTAGTGTGACCAGGTTGCAGAGAAGTGCCAGGTATGGGGTTGGTGAAGCCGCACGCCCAGGTCACCATTGGAGGAGGTGGGAGCACCCAGTGTCACACACAGGCCTGCACACCCAAGTCCAGCCCCCCTCACCCTCTCTCATATTCATCCTTGGCCTTCTCTGCCTGATGGCCTAACCATCCTCTGTAGACTGTGACCTGAGTGACCTCCGGGACATGCCAGAGGATGATGGGGAGCCCAGCAAAGGGATGAGCCCTGAGCCAGCAAAGAGCCCATCTCCAAGAAATGTGAGTCACAGCCGGGGTTCACACATGCCTGGGCCCTCGGTCCCTCTCCCCATGACAGCAGGGGCCCTCCTGGCTGCATAGGACCCCGTTCCCTCCCTCAGCAGTTCAGTGGCCCATAATAGCATGCTTAGTGTATTCCTGCTGAGTAGGAAGGAGTGGTGAGCTAGTCTGTCCCGACAGACCCAAAGGACAGCACCACCCAACCACAGGTTGCACATGGGATGATGGGAAAAGCTCTAGGCCAGAGGTTGGGTAGCCTCTGCCCTCCCTAAGATGTTCACCTACAGAAAGAGGATTGGACAGGATCTAAGATTCCCAACCTTGGAGTCACAGAATTTGAGGCAAGCATTGTCTGTCAACTGCACAAGTGACTGTCAGCAGCACTGACAAGTGTAGAGAACACAATGTGTCACTCACAGCTCACAGCATGTCACACTGCTGTCCCCACTTCATAGATAAGGAAGCTGAGGCTCAGAAGGGAAGATGATGCCCCAAAACTAGTAAGTGACAGAGCTTAGCTGTAAAGCCACAGCTCCCTTGGCCCCAGAGCATGAGCTCTTCACTGCTGAGAGAGTCCACCTCACTAGGTAACAGGCCTCACACCTGTGATGGTTTTGATAATTTTGTGTGTGCTCCCTCCAGAGTAAGACCCCCATGTTTTCACCATCCACAAAATGTGCAGACATTACAGAGGGGCCTCAGTGATTAAATCTAGGGCAAAAAGAGCACAGGACAAATATGCCCTGGAGTTCTGGCAGCATTGTGACTTGATTATAGTTTTACATGTTTTCCTCCTGCTGCCCCTGCCTCCAGCTGTCTCAGTCTCACAGCTTCCCTGTCTCCTGCAGGCAGCCAACTCGCCTCCACCACTGCCCAACAAGCCCCCTCCTGAGGACTACTATGAGGAGGCCCTCCCTCTTGGGCCCGGCAAGTCCCCAGAGTATATCAGCTCCCACAGTAAGTCCCGGGGCCCTGCGGTCATGCGCTTCTTCTCCTGCAGGGGCTGGAACACCATGCCTGGCACCTGCCCTCAACATCCTTGTTTCCTAAGGAAGGGTTCCCTGGGCTCCTGACTTCAGCATTGGCAGCCAGTGAGCATGGCCCGCAGTCCAGAAGCTGGGATGATAGTCTTCGCTTCATGTGGCCTGCACAGCCCCTATTTCCTCACTGGACCTCTGTTCCTCTACCCTTAAAGCAAGAGATGTGAGGCACACGCCAGAAGTGTGCTGGGGTGCAGGCAGGATGTGCAACCGATGTAGACTGCCGCACCCCCCACTGCTCCTCTCTACCATGGAGAGGTCGTTTGTGTTTCAGCAGAATCACATCTTCTGGGTGCGTTAGCAGGTAAGATAAGGCACCACACCTAAAGCAGAGCTTCAGAATCCATTGGGCGCAGCCCAGGGATTTGTAAGCTAGTAAACACGTCTCTATAGAGAGCCCTTCGCAGGCCTTGTCACTTGATTACAGCTCAGGAAATTTATATTTGTTATCCCATGGAAAAGTTACTGGAATTGTAGTGAGTCTACCCCATTCAGTGCAACCCATGCTGAGAATAAAGACACTAAGACATAGTTGTAGTTACAGAGACCCAACGGGTCCTAAGGCCAGCCATGATGATGGCTATACTCAACAAAGGCCTCAACCCAGGGCTCAGCCCTGGGTTTTATTAATTCCTGAAGAAAGGAGTGGCTTGAGGATGCATGACTGTGAGAATGGCAGGAAGTAGGAGAGCTGGGCCAGGAAGGAGGCCTGCATTTAGCTCTGGAATATGCAGAGAGAAAGACATGTGGAAAGAGTAATCTGCATTACACAAGTGAGATAGGATCTGATGTTTTTTGGGGTCAGTACTTCAGCTCTGATGTGTAATCTTTAAGCCCCAAGAAGTTACATTTTATTTGTTTGTTTTTGCTGTACGGGAGATTGAACTCAGGACCTTGTGCTTTCCAGGCAGGTGGTCAAGCCACTGAGCTATATCCCTGGCCCCCCAAGAAGTTACAGCCTATCCATCCCAGGTGACAGCCAGCATGGAGCACCAGCTCTTCATCCTGTCTGTCCCTGCTCACACAAGGGAACAACAGGGGAAGTCAGGGAAACATGCCTGCCGTCTTCAAAGACTACCACCAGCACCTCAGCTAGACTGATATGCATTGCTTAAAGTCAATTGAAGAGATAAGGAAAAGTCCTGCCAGCGTACATGGAAATAGGGTCAGGCTCAGCCAAAATGGAGATAACTGCTCCTCCTTCAAGGAGAGTCATCCAGGTGGTCCTCCACGCATCTCTTAAAACATTCTATGTGGTTTCTAGTATTTATAATCAAATACTACCATAATACTTGACTATAGCTTATATTTACATATATAATTTGTTTACCAGTATAAAAATGCTAGGTACATATTTTTGCTGATAGTTGTGCTCAGCTTATCTTGGAAAACCTCTTAGTATTGCTAGCAGAATCCTTGATCTTCCCACCAGTCCCCACCTCCCCCCATGTAGTGACGGGTGTCTGCTCCTTGGAGCACCAGCTGAAGTTGCTTTCTTGAGTATGTGGACTTAGCATCACAGAGAACCGTGTTGCGGATCGTGGGTGGCCCAGCAGGCATAGCCGAGTCTGTGTATAATCCTGTCAGTGCGTGGCTGCCCTGTCATCTAGGAGCACAGTGGAATGTTCTCCAACCAACACAGTGTAGAAAGAACAGGCTCATGCTGATCAGAAATGAATGCCAAGATATGGTCGTTTTCTTAAAAATCAAACAATCTTGCATATAACATGATTCTACTTGTTTGTTTTTTTAACATACTCACACAAACTTGTGCATTTGTTTTAACAATTTTTCTAGGATGTGAAAGAAACTATTAGCAGGATGTTCCTGTAGGAAGTAAACAGAAATCTGGGTGCAGGGCTAGGGGGTGTGGCTCCATGATAGAGCACTTGCCTAGTATGTGTGACACCCAGCGTGACAGCGCCAGGTGAGCCTGCTGCAGGATTTGGGAAGCACCCTTAGGGTACGCCCAGCATGGAGGTGCACATCGGAATCCCAGCTACTCAGGAAGATCTCGAGCTCAGGATTTTGAGACTGATCCAAGCAACGTAGCAAGACCCCATTCCAAAGAGAAATCTGGATGAAGGAAATATATTGTTCTATTCACACTCTTTTGTACTGCTTTTTTTGTGTGTGTTGTTTTTGGTTTTTTTGTTTTTTTTTTTTACCACAGGCAAATTTTTTTTTTTTTTTTTTTTTTTTTTTTTTTTGCAGAACTGGCAATTGAACTCAGACCCTTGTGCTTGCCAGGAAAGCGCTTATTCTACTGAGGCATCTCCCCAGCCCCCAGGCAAATATTTTTATTGACCATTTTCACTAGTTTATAATGTCAAACCAGAAGCATCGCTGATACGTAGTGTCGCACAGCCATCTCTACTATCTCATTCCCAAATACTTTCATCACCAAAAAGGAAACTATACCATCCAACACTGGCTCCCCTCTCTCCACCACCAGCCAAACCCTCTCAGCCACCACCAGTCTGCTTTCTGTCAGTAGGGATGTATCTGTTCTGGGCACTTCACATAAATGGAGTCCTGTCACATGTGTCCTTTTGCATGTGGCATATTTTGCTTAGCACCATGTTCAAGGGGTACAACCCACATTGGGCCACTCCTTTCTGTAGCTGAGCAGTATCCTGCTGTGTGAACACACCACCCATCCACCACCTGATGAACGTCTGGGTTGTCTCCACCTTTGGGCAGTGGTGGGGTTGGAAGAGGTGACCTGTGCCCTCTGAGGCCTTGAGAGCCTCAAAGTCTGTACTGCAGCAAGCAGCTAGATCATCCATGTAAGGGCGGAGGAGGAAGAAGGATGAAGTTCTCTGGGCCCCAAGCCCAGGCCTACCACTTGGGCCCCTTGGCAAGAGGAGGTTCCTCCACCTTCCCAAAGAGCTCACTTCCTGCACAGGCAAGGCCAAGAAGCACCCTCCTGGGAGCAGCAGTGGCAGTCCTGCAGGAGGAGCTCAGGAAAGGGAGGACCCTTCCTCTCCAGAATCCAGCCTGGCCAGGTGTCCAAGTGCTCTGCCCCCACGCCCCCTGCCTTCCCCATCCCGTGCCTCCTCCACCCCCTTCTCCCGGCCCCAACAGCCCCAGTCTACCTTATAGTGAGGGTGGGCAACATCCGAGCCCTCGAGTACCTGCTGGCAAAGGCAGGCTCCAAGCCTCCCTTGGGAAGTGGGACCATGTGTCCTCAGGAAACAGATGGACAGGAGAAGCTCAGGAGCCAGGAGAGAGCCCTGAAGAGCAGTGTGGTATGAGGTGGTCTGGGGGAGGGCAGGCTCCCCCGAGCCAGGGCAGTGCTGGCAATGACATTTTGGATCCAGGTTCTATCACTGACAGGCCCAGTGAGGCTTGTTTTCTTGTTTATAAAATGAGCAGAGCCCTCCTCCCACTTTGTAGGACTCATAGGAAACAGTAACAATATCTGGCATTGATCTTGCGCAGCTTAGTAGATGGTAGGGACAGGCCTGGAACTCAGCTCCAATCAGGCCCACCACAAAGGCTCCTCACCAACCACACTGCAACAGTGCTTTAGGGGCTGTCTACAAAATAATTACATGATGCATTTTCAGTTTTTTGTTTTTTTGTTTTTTTCATTTTATGTATTTGGTACAGGGTCTTCCTACCCAGCTGGGACTCAGAGTGATTCTCCTGTGTGCAGCCTCCCCAGGACTGGAATTATAGGCATGTGCCACCACACCTGGACTCTGTCACCAGTTCAGGGAAACCCAGGGGCAGGGCCAGTGCAACATGCAGACCAGGAATTGAACCCTAGCCCCTGAGCTTGCCAAAGCAGGCACCTAGTCTGCTAAGCTATCTCACTAGCCCTTCAAAAATGATTTTTAATGAAATGTGTTCTAATTCATTAAATTTTGATATATTTACTATTGTTATGTAAGTTTAAAATTCTCCTATCAAATATGGTTTTTCAAGGCAGAAGCCCAACTCACTCCAGGGAATCTAGTGCCTAAGCTTGCAGCCGAGGGATCTGCACCTCCGGGTGATCAGATGCAGACTACAGTTTGAGATTCCTGCTACCTGCTGCACGGTACTCCTAGGCCTTGAATTCTAAAAGAGAAAGCACTATGTTCTGATACTCAGCACAGAAGCCATTCTTACACTCATTATTAGTACCTAGGCCAGCTTTCCTGTGTAGTCCCTGAGGTTTGGTAGGAACTTTGCTGAACAAGTTGGAGGAGTACATGTACTAAGATGGAGGGAGGTCTGAGCCCACTCAGCTGGGACAGCACTCTGAAGTGTAGGTTTGAGAGCTGTGACCAACACACACACACACACACACACACACACACACACATCGCTGAGGAGGGCCTAACCATTCACCTTGTAAGGTCAGAGAAAAGATGTTTGAGCTGGATGTTGATGGGTGAGTAGGAGCTCTTCGACAGAAGATAAGAGGGCACGGGACATAGTGTGATCACAGGCCTGGAGTACGACAGAGCTCAGCAGGGCAGTTGGTGCCAGGGACACAGGACGTATGTGGAGAACCAAAGCAGACAAGATACAGAGACAAGTCGCATGCCCAGGATGGGGCTGCCCTGAGCTCCCCTTCTCCTTCCTGAGAAGCGGCACGGTACCCATTGCCTTCACAGCCCCCCTCCCAGCGTCCTGCCCCCTTCTCTGCAGCTTCACTCTCTCTGACCACCCCACAGATGGCAGCAGCCCAGCCCATTCCATCGTGGATGGCTACTACGAGGATGCAGACAGCAGCTACCCCACAACCAGGATGAATGGCGAGCTGAAGCACTCCTGTAAGTGCCGGGGTGCTTACACGGGTTCCGTCCTCATTGAGGGTAGGCCATGCGCCCTCCACCTCACCCAGGTTATGGCCACCACGGAGACCCCAAAACCCTTATTGTAGGTGACCACAGGTTTCAGTGGAAGGACTTGGAGTGGGAGTCCAGAGTTGGAGTCTTGCGTTGGCCTCGCTGACTCAGGGCAGCTGGTCTTGGGGGAGTCTCATTTCCCTGTCTATAATGGGTAATTGCCGTGAGGGTCAAGACACTGGCTGTTCATGTGAGGGGGCAACAGCAGGCATTTATTTTATTGACCACTTATAGTGCCACACATTAGGCCAAACATTCTCCACAGCTTGGGGTCCAGTGAGCTAAGCTGTCATACTGTCACTTACTATAATCAGTCACTGATGAGGAATTTGGAGCTCTCAGAAGGGACGCCTCTGAGATCACAAAGGCTGGTAAAGCTAAACAGCAGGGTCATGGGCCTTTGGGCAGTCACTGCCAACGTCGTGCCTTGTGCCCTCTTAGGGGTCTCAGGACCGCAGGGCAAGGAGGCCTACAGAGAGGAAAGGTTTCCCTGCAACTTGTCCTTTCCCATGGCGCCTACAGACAATGATTCAGATGCGATGAGCAGCTCCTACGAGTCCTACGATGAAGAGGAGGAGGAAGGCAAGGGCCTGCAGCCCAGGCACCAGTGGCCCTCCGAGGAGGCCTCCATGCACCTGGTGAGGGACTGCAGGATCTGTGCCTTCCTGCTGCGGAAAAAGCGCTTTGGGCAGTGGGCCAAGCAGCTGACCGTCATCAAGGAGGACCAGCTCCTGGTGAGTGGCCTCACGTGGACATGCTGTGGGGCGTTCCCTGGCCTGCGGGTGTGTTGGACCTGGCTGTGTACACAGAATCGCAAAGCCCAGCACTTCCTAGAGCAATCAGCCAAGCACAAGCGACCCTTAAAACCTGGTGCAGGCTTACCAAGATCATGGTGGCTTGGTTTTTTTTCCCAGAGAATTTATCGCTTTAATACAAAGTTATTTTATTATGCAAATTATGTTCTGATTTATAAAACTAGAAAAAAACGAAAAATGATTTTTAAAACACCTATAATCCCACTAAATCGAGGGCACCCCTTTCCGCCCTCCTTTCCACACACCTGCCTTCCATATAACTGACCTCTGCTGAGTTCATCCATGTATGACTTTCTTACTATAAAGAAATGTTGGGGGGGCTGAGGAGATGGCTCAGCAGAATAAGTGCTTCCCTGGCAAGTGCAAGGGCCTGAGTTCAATCCCCAG
>NDGN011545951.1:0-12286 GCA_002564285.1 Tympanoctomys barrerae | reverse complement strand
CTGGTGGGCTGAGCTGGCCACACACACACACACACACACACACACACATAAATAAAAATAAAAAAAAATTATTCAAACAAGCTATTTTATACTTGCTCTGGTTGCACCTACATGTCATGATTTATGAAACAATTAAAGTCTTCTAATTTGAACAAGTGATAGTGATTTTAATTTCATGTTGACATGATGATAAACTAATATACGTTTCTTTAAAATTTTTTTAAATCATCCATGTATTCAAATTCAATAAAGGTAATATCTCTTCTGATTAGAAATTATTAACACCTGCAATAGATAGTCCCAAAGATTCACTTAATCGTGCTTAGACAAATACTTGTCTCAAAGTATCAGTTCTCCTGTTTCTTTACCTTGCAGAACTAGTACACTACATAAGTAGTTTTCTTTTCCCTGGAAAATTCAGAAAATGGGCAGTAGAATACATCTAAGTAAAGTGACTGTCATACCTCAAATCACACTATCGTTTTGGTTTTCGTGTGTTCTGCTAATCCTGTGTTAATGGTGTCTCCAAAGTCAGATTTCCAAAAATAAAATAAAAAATCAAAGGCAGCTCTCTATTTTTTCCTTCAGTTGACCTGGATGCCTTCAGCTTTTAACCTGGCATACCAGAAGTATTCATTTATCATATCATAGTAAAAATTTAAAGACATAAAGACTTAACTACTTCCTAAAGTCTCATTTTTAATATTTCATTGTACCTCAATTAATATCTACATTCATATAACTCATGACCCATTATTGAATATTATACTTTATATTATATTGAATATTATACTTTATACTATATTGTACTTTTCTTCTCTGATTAGAAAAATAATGGATCATAAGTATGTACAAAAGAGATGTGGAGATATAAATTTTGTTATTATACTGAATATTATACTATTTTATACTTTTCTTCTCTGAATAGAAAAATAATGGATCATAAGGTTGTACAAAAGAGATGTGGAGATATAAATTTTGTTCAACACCAAATGCCTAGAAACAGACCTCCAGAGTGGTTCTTCTAAGAAATGGATGTTTACATTTAATAATTTGCATCAAGTAGGTCTCTGGAGCTTCAATTGGTATTATTCCTTAGCCGTTGTGCCTGGGGTATGGTTACATGTGTTTTTCAGAAACGTACATCAGTATACAATGAAACATACGCTTTTTTCAGCTAATAATTGCAAAAAAGAAATTAAGACATCCTAATTGTACTGAATGTACTGAATTGGACCTAAGAAAATGTACGCAAAGTACAAAGAAACGTCCATAAATGTACAATGAGAGCAAGTATAAAATCACTGGTTTGAATAAAGTAGACTGCTTGGTTATATAGTCAGAGTGCTGATGTTTTCCCAACCCTTTAATTATAAAAGCAGACAGCATTCAATTTTCAAAGTCTTCTTTAGAAATCAGTGGACAATTTAGTACTTACAGAACTACACACTGAACAAGATATTAAACAATCATGGTTTAAGTAATAAGTTTCTTTGGTATAACTGAATGGCATTTTTACACAAAAGTAATGAGAAAATGACAGCCAAAGAACCATAGAAACATAATCAGACTTCACTAAATACAGACTAAACTAACATAACTAATTATCTCCACAAATTTCCTGTTAATTGACATTAATGTATAGACACATTACATATTCTTTTCTACTCAGTAAGACTAAGTAATTTGTCATATAAACTAGGACAATTTTTACAATGTAATGACACACTATTTATATTTCTTTATAACAATAAGTAAAAACAGCCAATCTTGGAATAGTAGCATTTATATCATATTATTTATTGTTATAAATTAACATAATTAAATTTTTACAATTTTTTATTGCTTTAGCATGCATTTTCATATTAAGTTTAACTTTCTTGTATCAGTACCAGAGCTTACTCACCTTTGCATGACTTTGTAGTTCCCTACTTTCTCCCAGTTTAGTGTAGGTGATCTAGTTATCCAGTGTGAATTGTAGAGATGCCGTAATGGTCTAGATTGGACCACAAGTTGATACCATAAGAGACCAACTTCTTTGTGTAAAACTACCAATTAGAGTAGTCTACAGGATTCCTTCTTAAGAAATGGCATGGAAACTAATAAAATCTTCATCCATAGTTCCTCTTTCTTTGGCTCTCTAACGGCTGGATAAATTCCTTGTCCTTATAGTCTTACTGCTCTCTCTCACTCCTACCTCTCTCCTTAAAGTCATAAGGTAGTTCAGACTCTGCTTCTTTGCCTGTTCTACATCTCTTTCACCTGACACACTGCACCCGACTTCCATCACACTGCCTTCCTTTGAATTAGCTGCCATGACAGCACTAACTTGAACACAAGTCAGGCAAGTTCCACACAGATATCTACCAGTATAAACAAGTTTCCTGCAAGAGAAAAATTTGTCATATTATGAATTCTTTGGGCACTTGGCCAGGAAACAGGTGATCAATATATCAGAATTTAAAAGTCTGACATGAAAAGCATATTGTAAACTTTAACAACCACAGTCCCTGAAGCCCTGGCAAGGTAAGACTAGAGACTATAGATATTTTCCTAAAGAGTTAAAGACAAGTTGATAAAAATATAGCAATTATGAAATCTAAAGAGAAAGAGAGAATCAATTGGGAGTCATGCTAATAATAATTCAAGAATAAATTGCACAAATATAAATAAGGTACTTATTTACATAAAAGGATAAAGAAAATTTTCTAAGAGGGTTGTGATGATCATAAATTCTATTTACATGATAATCATGCTGTTTGTGATGTTAAACAAAATAAATGTATGCATTTACCATATAATTCTAATTTTACAGCTTCATTTTTTACAGTAATGTATTTGTAATGTTAATTGGGCTCTGAATGTTTGGAAACCAAACTTTAAAATCTAAAGTTAGAAAATTAATCACAATGGCTAAATATCCTGTCTTCACAAGATTAATTTTATACAGGTGTTTTGATGCTAATGACTAAAGTAATGATTTTAGTGAATAATAGAAATAACAGACTATGCATATTAACATTAATATTAGGTCTATTTTTTCTGAAAGCCATTCTATTCACTAAAGCAGTAAAGATACTATTTTAGTATACAAATAAAGTTTGTTTATTTGTACTTAAACAAAAACAAATAATAAACTTCAATTAAATAATAAACTTCAATAGTGAAATCAAATTCTAGAAGCCCTGAAATATCAAGTAGATAATTGGAAAAGTGAAGTTGAGTGTGTTTTCAATTTTCAATGATTTACTTCTTGTGGGACTCCAAGCTAAAACTGCTGATTTTTTTCAAAAGTTATAATCCTTTCAACATGTCTACATTTAATTCCTTTTCCTGTTTCTATGTGATGGATATTTGTGTCCCCACCTACTCAATTTATATTTTGAAATTCTAAATGTGATCTTTTTTGTAACTTGTGATTTTGGGTGGGAATAATGTTTATATTAGACTCTGAGGGGTTATTTCTTGAGATTAATGCACATAGTAAAAGTAATAAACATAATACAAGTCTCAATCTGTGTCTCTTTCTCAATATCTTTGTAATGGTCTCTCTTGCTTTTCACACAAAGCATGGTAATGAGAAATACGATCATGAAGTGTGTTCCAGAAAATGCTGGTACACTGGTCTCAGATATCAGACCTATAGTACTATTGGAAGAATTTTTTTTTTCTCTCCGAATGCCTTCAGGGCAGGTTTGGTTGGCTTGAGTTGTGGCAATCGAACCACAGCAACCTGAGCCTGACTGCTTCGTTGAAGCAGTCGCTTAAAGAACTGAGCTAAGGGGCAGCACCCCCCCCTTTAGTACTATTAGAAACAAATGTTTGTTGTTTAAGTCATTCATTGTAGGAGATCCTATTGTAGCAGCGCTTTAGATGTGTGCTGTGATAACAGCATGGAAAAGACTCTAATTTATAAAAATAGAAAGTTACTCATTTATAGTTTTGAAGTCTGGCAAGTGCAAGATCAAGCTCTAGCAAACTTATTGGGCTTTAAGGGTGAGGATTTCACTTCCAAGGTGATGCATTAAACACTATATACTTCACAAAGGTAGAGTATTGCTTAATATTTGCAGCGAGTATGGAAGAAAGAGAGAACAGAAGGAGATAGGCAAAAATGAAGGGGGGCTACACTTATATTTTATAGGTAATCCATTCATGTGACAACACTATTAAGTCTGTTCATGAAAGCCATACCCTATAAGCACAAACATCTCACCCTAGACCCCACATCCTGACATTTCTGCATTGCTTCCAACATTAGAGGTGAGCATTGAAGCCACATAGTAAGGGCCCAAACAGATTGGAAATCAACATATGATCAATTTGTGTCTAAGCTTTTAATATAATTCCATGTGTCAAACTCCTAAAAATATTTTAATTTAATTTATGTTGAAGCAACATGAGCTGAAGATCAATACCAAAGCAGAAAATGCACAAGCAGGACACATTATTTTCTTGGAATTTCACAATTTCAACTTGTATGTCCTCACAGTTATGGCATAGGATGTTAAAGAACAAATAGCAAGAATCTTTTTAAAGAAAGTTTTAAATATATGCAATTTAAGATGATATTTTCCTCATTTTAACAGTGCAATCCATTTACCAATCCTTTTAGCCTTTTCCTTCTCAGGATCCTGAACAAGCAAACCACATATTACTAGGAGCAAATTAGTTTTGACACCTTGAGACATTTAATTATTTGCAAGAGTGAGTCAGACCAAGGTGAAGTTGAGAGAAACTTTTCAAGCTCTAGAAAGAGATATATGCAAAAAAAATTTAGTCCTGAAAATTCAAATAATAAGTAGAATACAATTTTACAAGTTAGGTTGCAAACATCTAGGAAATAATTCACAAATTAAATGGAAATATCAAGGCTGGCAATTAATCAGTTTCAAAGATTTAGTTATTAGAAAGTCTTTTACAGAGATACAGGAAATTTCAGGATGAAAGTGAGTGTAGAGTTCATTTAGTACAGCCATTCATTTTACAGTTGAGGGAGCTGAGGTTTAGAGAGGTTAAGTGATTTGCCAAGGTCACTTGCCAGTTAGTATTACACTCAGAGAGAAAAATCAAACCTAGCTTCTTTATCTGCCCAATATTATCTTATTAATTTCATAGTTTCTTTTGCCAATAATTTGGGAACATGTAAAGGCTGTTGCAGATTGATAACATTAATTAGAAAATAATTTCATACATGGCTGTAAGAAAAATTAATTCAGTTTTTGACATACAGATTCTTAAATGGCTAAGGACATACAAAATTCTGTTGAAAGTTTCTTCAATATCTCATTAAGACATATTGATATTTTATCATTGTTCTGATTATATAAAACATGTGGGATTTTTTTTCTATTCAGTTATTTTAATTAATGTTTATCATGCAATTTTCCATATACTTGTAGAAAATGGCAGCATTCACAATTACATTGAATAAATTCCATTTGTTTCTTTCAGATTAAAAACAAGGAAATTGTTCAAACATTATATAACCAGGGAAAATAGTTACCACATTATACAAAGATGAGAGTACTCATTTTTCAAAGATTGTAATTAGCAGCAAATACCTCAAAGCAATAATTGACATTTATAAACCACTTTTCCTTGAGACATCTAAAAGTAATTTTCAGAAATTGCTTAATTAGCCACTCAGAAGCTCCTTATGGGAACTATTGTGTTATAATTATAATGTACTTTGTGTTAACAGCATTAATGAAAATTGTTAGTCTAGATAATCCACGTAAGTTTATGCCTGTACAAGGTTAGATGGTGTCCAGCAATGGATAACCTTTGACACAAGTTCACAAGTGTAACATTTCTTTTAAAGTGATTAGTAAACAGGATTAAGTTTTGTTACACACATTCTATTTCTATTTGCTAGTGTAGTTTTACTCTTACTTGGCTTAAACACCTTCATGGTATTTTTCACCTTTGTTCTCAAACAGAGAAGTGGGATAGGATTATTTTTCTCCACATATTTTAAAGTTATCACGTGTGTTTCTAAACTGTTTACTTATTTTTTTACAATATTTGCAATGAAGACCACAACATATCTGTCATTTTTTCTCTTTTCGTATTAACCCTGGGCTCAGGCATTAAATGATAGCTAGTTTGTTCTCATTCCTTCAAAAATAGCTTCATTAAAGTAGAATTTACATGCCTATATTTTCATTTTAGAGTGCAGTTGTAGAGCAAAGTATTAACACACCTATGAAAGCAGCACCATGATCAAGACAGTGAATATATTCATCAGCTCAAATTGTTCTTCATCTCCTTTAAATCTTGAACTAAACTTGCCAGTGGAAGATGATAATTTAAAAATGAAAATACACTATAAGATTCTATTTTTATATGAGTGGGGAAAACACAAACTAATGAAAAACAATGTAGCAGTGGAACATAGTAAAGTCATTTTGGATCATCCATGTGGATATACATTGCTATTCTAGTCTGCAAATATTTTATTGTATATTCTCAAATTGATTAGCCCATTTTCCTATTGATAGACATTAATGTTATTTTCAGTCTTCAAGATCTATCCACGTGCAAGTCTTTGAATAATGATATTTCTAAAAAAAATGACATATAAACATGGCAATAGACCTACAACATTGTGTTTGTATAATTAATTAATTAATGAATTAAAGTAAGAGTAATTTATGGAGAGACAGCTTTTCTGGAGAGAGAACCCTGGAACACGGGTTGACCACATGTACAAGTTTTTAGGGCACATGTGCTCATTTTTTGCCTAGAAGGGAAGTGATTGCTTGGTTCGATAGATAGGTGCTGAAGTGCAGAACAGATTCCTCAAGTGACGATCCATCCTCTACCTCACAAGTTTAGAGCCTCTTTTCTTTTCAGTGAAAGCATACAGCATGTAAGTTGTGTGGATGGACTGCATAAATATGTTGGGAGAAGGTAAAAAAATTAGAAAAATAGGGCATTAAATGACTCCATGATTATAGAAATATCATACATATATAATATTTAGAATAAATATTAGAAATACATATCTAGGGCGGGCCAAATATCTCAGTGGATTAAAGTGCCCACAGGCAGGTGTGGGGCTGGGGGTTGGATCCTCCTGCCTACTCTGCCGGCCCTCCCCCTGGGGAGTGCTGAGACAGCCATTGAGACTGGGCTTGGTGGCGCACCCCGGTAATCCCAGCACTTGGGAGACTGTAAACAGGAGTACCACCATGAGTCCGATCTAGTACTGAGACCCTAAACATGCTGTAGACCCTTCTCTAAAGTACAGAAAAAAGAAATACATATCTAATACGCATTACAATAATTTAAAAAAAACACTTCTTCCATTGTGTGTACATATATTGGATTTTTTGCAGTGATACCAAATATGGATCCTTAATTTTCTAAATTAAAGATTCCTACCCAAAAGTACTATTATGGTAGTTATTCAGGTTTTGGAGTATAGAATATCTATTGGTATGCACTTCTTAAATTTAAAGATAGTGATTAGGTAAGAAAGATTAATTTATTAAAAGTAAATTTCATGAACTCAGCACTAATACGTTGTATCTGCTAATGCTAATTTCGCCTTAAACTGTACATGAATAAATTTACCACAGAATATTTTTTTCTGTTTTATGAGTGATACCAGAAATGTGATAAAAGGAAAAAAATGAAAATTAATGATCAGCTAAGAGAATCAAAAAACATAGAAAACTATTTCAAACTATGAAAAATGATCTTATTAATGATATCTATCTCTAGAAAAATACAATAGATTACTAACTTAGATATTTGAATATAATACTTTTCTGTTTTTACCTACATTACCAGAAGTAGATACCTGATCATTTACAAATTCAGCAAAAACTAAATCCCAAGCATTTGTTGAATATTATCTTGTTGAGAAAAATAAAAAATAGTTTTTTCCTTGAATAAATTTGACATTTCAAACAGCTTTTGCAAAGATCTTCAGTAATTGAACTTACATACATATATATATTCCATAACACAATTTGAAAGAAAGTATTCTCATGAGAAAATTTGTTAGAATTTTAATCAATAAATGTAAATTAGTCTATGAATAATTATCATTTGGGGATTTTAGAAAATCACTGGGATTTTTAATGTGGGAATATAGACAAAATTTTAGTATTGTTTATTCCTTTATTTGTCCAACACAATTAAGAATTTTCATTCTGGTACAGAAGTAACAAAAGGTAATTAAAAGATCAACCATATCTGGTTATTACACATTGAAGAAAGGAGAACTGTAATGATCTGAAGTGCATGTGCGATAGTTTGAAAAATAATATTATAAACACTATTTTTACAATTTCACAGGCAACGGGAAGAGGGCAAAAGAGAAACTGAAGAAAAGGCATGCACAATATCAAATAAAAAGTTCAGAAATTCACATTGAATAGAAATCAAAGCACATATACCTCTCATATGAGTGCAGTGGCCAGTACAAAACAAATTTAATCAATAGAGTTCCTGAGTCAAAATTGTCACTCTTTTCAGTACGTACACCTTATGCCATGTATCATTCCCACTTTGTCTCAGGTAAAAATAAGTGACTTCTTAGGTTCAAGGAATACTGACAGACTTTATGCAAATTAAACTTAAAAATGGACTTATATAGTTGAATTTCACTTTGTCCTCTCCTTACAATGCCAAATGGCTATGTCTTGACTTCCCTGCTGATGCATAGGTCCTGACAGACAGATGGAACAGAATTCAACCTGCATTTGGAGATGAGCTCACTGTATACACAAATATACAAGTGGGAAGAAATTCTTCCTAGTAAAAGGTAGAGAAATGGGGTAGTTTGTTTTACATTATTATTCTGGCAGTGATCGACCAAAACAGAATGATAAAGTAGAAATGGCAAATTACATTCAGAATATGGAAGGGCACAGATTTGGAGTTCATTCTTCTTGAAATTGCTGTTCCTTTGTAGGTAGTATATACTCACAAATTAGGGTAAATCATGCATCAACTTGAGAATAAAAATTGGTTTCAGCATCAGTCATTTAAAAGCCACATTGCATAGGTATTTCACCAACAATTATGGTGTTGTTGAATTTGCATATTTTTGATTTTTTATTGCAGTTTAAAAATCTTACTCTCTAAATGTTTTTAAAATCAGTTGATTATTTCAAGTAGCAATTATAACACCTTATTTTTAAATTTACAATATATAAATATATACTATCCAAAATAACATCAAATATGACACAGTGAAGCAAAACCACTATATTTTACTGAAATAAAAAGTATTTATACAAAATTTTTCAGTGAAATTATTGGTGCAAATTATACACTTAACTTCAGTTTTTGGTAAAATAGTCAGTTCATACAAATGTTAAAGTCTATAGAACATTAGTCAAAGTCCATGACAAAAGTAGAAATCATAAAAATATAATATTCTCTTAATTATTTGAGATGATAACAAAGTCCAGAGTTACAAAAATATTAAATAGAGGACACAGTCATATACATTGACTATTTTCAACACAGATAAACTACTTGGTGACAACTTATTTTAAATTTGTTTTCTCAAAAGGAAATGTTAAAACAAAATGAAAAATAAATAATTATGGTTTTTATCATATAACATATTGATTATATTTCTTTAAAATTATAATTTATATATCATTAAATTGTTTAAAATGATGAGGACTGTTGATGTAGATCAATAGCATAGAAGCTGGCTGTTAAACACAAGGCCTTGAGTTTGATTGCCAGTATCAATAAAATAAAATATAAAAATATAAATTATGTAAAACAAATAGAAATACTCAGTACATCAGCATTGTCTTAGATCATGCTTGATAAGTACTAATTAACAAAGTTGTACTGCTACACCAAAATCGTTTTAAAAATTAAGTGAAAGTATGCACAATAAAAATGAGACAGAATTTCAAACCAAGCTGAGAACAAATTAACAAAGGAGTAGACTGCCCAGCTATAGAAAAACTAATCTTTTAAGCATATTGTTAATCAGTTAAATTTTTAAATTAGGTAAGATATCTATATAAATTTCACAAAAACATTTTCATTTAGTTAATTTGATATGTAAGTAGATGAAAGTACACCTACTGCTAGAAATTGGAGAAGTCTTCCAATGTAGATAATAATAACTTTGTCATGAGATACTACTTACCATAATAAACTTTCTTCTATCATTATTCTAAAAGACATAAACAATATTTTTACTTTGAAGGATTTGACTTCTTGTGGAGATATCATGATTATATGATAGCTAACAATACTATATGATTGGTAATTAAAGCACATGTTTGCCATCTAAATTCTCTTATTTCTTATATGTTATGAAGTCATTAATAGTACATAAAGTAATTCACAATAAGATTTCTTTAATTGTAATTGTTCTTGAAAATTACACTGAGATATTTTGATGTATTTTTCTGGTACAATTAAAAGATTATATGAACTTGAAATGGCAGTTGCCATTTAATTTAAATTCCATGACCTGAATTTAAATTTCAACTTAATCCAGGAAACTACAAGTCTCCTATTGTCTCCTGATACATAATAAATTGTTTGAAGGCCATAAAAATACCAATGATTTATTTTTGAAACTTTTGGTCCATAGTACAAGAGGTAAATGAGCCTTTGAAAATGACTGTACAATTATTTTTCCTATCCTGTCACAGAAGTACAAATGGCTATTAAATTACTTACCAACTATCTTTGTTTTATGCAGTTGGATACTTTTTATCTTAAGGCAAATACCTCTTAAAGCAATATAACAACATACTTAGAAGTGTGAAGTTCAGTAGAGCTGAAAAATGAAAAACCAATAGGCTGAGATGTTAGTGTCTTCCAGAAGTGTTACTCAGGGTATAAAAACTGAAAAACGAAAATCCTAAGTAGGATTTAATAGTAGAACAAATAATGTTCTCTTTTCTATAGATCAATTTTTTCTATTTAAATAACATGAATAGGATTTAATTTAAAGAGGCTACTTTATGTAACAAATTAAATTCTGATGAAATTTGTATTTCTTAATACGATGCTAGAAGTTCATCAAATTTCTTTGTTACTTTTGTTTGTAAAAAGACAGTAAACTTGGTTGTAATAAGCTGTAAACATGAAACAAAATATGTTTCAAAATTGATAATTTTTGAGGGATAAACTTATACACATTTAAAAAATGTATCATTTATATTAGATTCATTTCTAATTAATAGCACTTAAGGGTGTTTGTTTTAGTGTCATTAGAAGCTTTTAAAAATTTATATATCTGAAACTTTAACAACATTTAATGCATAGTCTGTATATGACAATAATAAATACAAGCTATATTTAACAAATATCAACATAAACTCATCTGCATATTACAGTCTAAAGTTCCTGACCAAGGTGTTTGTTATTTTTGACCTTCACATGATCTAATTTTTACTAATTGATGATATCTTGACTTACCATGAAAGCTAGTCATCATTAGAAAATGATTATCAATGTAGCCTTTTTATATAAATAAAATTAACTGTTTTTCCAAAGATCACATTTAGTTATTGTTTTAAACCGTGATTACAGAAACTTAGTTTATTACACCATTATTGAGACATTTAAAACAAATATGAAAAAAATATTTATATTTTATTTATAAATTAAATATTTAATAAATAAATGGATTAAAATATACAATTAGGCAGTTAAATAGTTTATTTGCTAAAAATAAGTACTGTGGAATAATGAGTATGAACTATTTTCTTATCTGATTTTAGATATTTTTATGCATATTTTGTCGGCCTATTTGATTTGCTGTTTAATGTCTGGTTTTATATGATCACTCAAATATTTTTCATAATACCTAACCATTTCATTTATACATAGTTGATAATCAATAGAATATTTAATTAAAATCCTTAAAACAAAGAGCAAAATATTCTGCGAGTGTGGGGGATAGCTTCTGCTGTCCTGCACCTGCCTGCTGCTCCAGGCCCAGGCCCCCCACGTGAGAGAGGCACTTCCCCGAGTTCTTCAGACCTCCCCGGCCCAGCCAGACCCAGCACAGCCCCCCAGATCCAGCACAGCCTGCCCTCTGAGTCAGAACTTCTGCCGCACCTTGGGCCTTCCATATTGGACAGACCCCAGGCCCTGCGAGTGTGGGGGAGAGTTTCTGCTGTGTCCTGCGCCCACCCACCGCTCCAAGCTGAGACCCTCCGCAGAAGAGTCCTTTGCCCTTGTTATTTGGACCTCCCCTGGCTGGCCAGACCAAGCACAGCCTGCCATCTGAGTAAGAACTGCTGCCTCGCTCTTGGGAGTCCTGCAGACCCACCAAAAC
>NDGN011545949.1:15191-27541 GCA_002564285.1 Tympanoctomys barrerae | reverse complement strand
CACAAGGGCCTGAGTTCAGCCAAAAAAAAAGAAGAATGAAAGCAAAGCTTTTTAGAAATATCTTCAGTTAAAACAGTGAGTTAGAAAGCACAGCTGTAATCTTACATTGGTCTGTTGCTTATACTCATAGCTCGGTCTTTCGTTTTCAGCTATAAGTCCCTCCCAATTTCCTCTAGCTCCAGCACGTATGTACACGCAAAGCATGCAGTTAAAATATACCAGGAAAAGGTTCGTGGAATTCTCTTACTGCGTGTAGTTTCCCTTTTTGGGCCCATTGTGGATGTGTATTCCAGACCAGCCTGACAACACGCCAAAGCTTTTTATTTGTGGCCCGACTTTTAATCTGTTCCAGACCTTTTCAGTCAGGGAGCTCAAGTGTAACTGAAGGGAAGGGGAGAGAAAAATGTGCGGGTTTCTCTGATCTAAAGTGACAGCAAATAGAGACAAGCTGTTAGCTGCTGGATTTGAAGTTTTCCTTGAAATATGAAGTTCTGTGTAGTGAATTATATGTCTCTCTGCCTAGGAAATATAAACTTTCCCTTATTTCTGACCCTGTGAGCCATGCAAACACAAATAAAGGATAAAGATTATTGTTTTCATAGGTTTGTGTTTGCTTTCTTGTATTCTCCAAATGTACTAAAGTATTAACAGTTCTTTACTAAGTCAGCATGAATCTTTTGGCCTCTTAGAATGGAAGGTATACATCTCCATAGAACTGTTAATTTTTCTGTATCCTTCAAGCACCGACTGCTTTTATGTTTGTGTTATCAGGTTCTTTAGATATCAAAATAATGTACCAGTCCTTTCATATTTCTCATGAAGTTAATAAATTATCTATGGAATATTAAGAAATTAAATACTAATATGTTGGGGGTTCTTTTTTATCCAGTTTTCTTGGTCTTTAACATTTAAAAACAATGTATTATTTTGGAGAATTTATTAGTAATTTATAAAGACTGGTATCAAATGGCAGTGTAGATGCACTTGTTGGGCTTTTTAAAGGTATCATATTAAGACTGTTTATTCAATTGTATGTTTCCTTGAGTGTTATGTGGATCTTTTGATTATTGTATATGAACATTTAAAAGAGACTTGTTCCTGGAGATTTTGTACCAGAATCTCAAGTTTAAGTATTCATTTTGCATTATAAAGTTCTTGTTTTCTATATGAAACTTTTAACTATAATGCTGTAATGAAAGCTCTAATGAAAACAAAGCGAAATTATAATTATTCCTCAAAATTAAACTCTGAGGTGAGTGTGGTGGCACACCCCTGTAATCTAACACTAAGAAGAGCTAAGATGATCACCTGGCATTTGAAGCCAGCTTAAGTTTTTATGTAAAGAAAACAGAGATTTGGGGTAGGTGGGGATTATACCTGTGAGTTTTTTTAAAAGATGTAATGGACAATATTGGTATGCTAAAGAAAGAATATCCTTTAATTCTTGTGTATGGAAATGTCAAAGGCAATTAAAAATCAGATATTGATACCTGTTAAACAGTTTAACTTTTAAGACATTCATTAATTTTTACCTTTTGAAAGACCTAGTATTTCTGATAGCTGTTACATTTTTTTTCTTTTGATGAAAATGTACCTTGTAAGGGTTAAGGATATAGCTCAGTTATAGAGTTCTCCTGCCTGGCAAGCTTGAGGCCCTGGATTCAATCCCCAGTACCAAAAAAGAAAGGAAAATACACCAATGACTAGTTAAATACTTAAGTATTAAATCTGTTACTTTAGGACCTAACTCTGTTGCTTCCTAAGTGGTGACTTGGCTAGGGAAAATCTAGTTATTTGAATTTAATCCACATGCAAATCTCTTGATATCTCTGCATTAAAATCGGTATCTTTTGCTGGTCTGTTTTCATATAACAGAGTCTTCCTGCTGCTGGACGCCGTGGCACACCCATATGAACCCAGCTGCTGTACTTGGGAACCCAAGACAGAGCAATCACAACTTCCAAGCCAGCTCAGGCAATTTTGGGAAACCTTGTCTCAGAATGTGAAGAGGGTTTGTAGATACAGCTCAGCAGTAGAGTGCTTGCCTAACTGGCATGAGGGCCCTGCATTTAACTTCTACTTAAAAAGAGTTTTTCTCCCAGTCTGTCAATATTTGGTTGTGATCTATGTCAACTACTGAGAATAGAGAGACGTTTCATTGTGTTTTAGATAAAAAGGACTGTTACTAACTAAAAAGACTGATTTTTTTTTAAATCCATAATAGTTGGCTTGAAAGAAAATTTATGATTCATATAATCTATGTTTCTCATTCAAAGGGATGCTGGCATTCTGGGTATTGCAGGACACTCAGTGAACTCCTGGCTCATAAGTTCCATAGAGCCAGGATTAGGATTCTCTGACCATCACTACATTCAAAAACAACAATGTGGGAGAGGTGAGGCATATTCCGCCGAACCCGAGTTCCTCTGAGATCTGGGGAAACAACCTATTCAAGGTTATATAGTTTACCTCAGGATTTCTTTGAGGCCTAGAATTTAGAAGATTGCATCTTTTAAAAACATGCCTAGTACATCAGAGGGAGAAAGCCTTAATAATACTGTATCCTGTATTGTGACTCTTCTAGAGGAAATTACCCAATGATAACGAGTTTCTAATTACAGTAGAGAATTATAAGATCTGATCGGAACAAATTTTCATTCCTCATTGCTGTCATGTGTTTAGGAGTCTGCCTTACGCTGTGACCTTTCTCTTGATTGGCTTCCTTCATTACAGAGGCCATCTGCTCTACAGGAAAGTTCAGCTGGGTATGGTGATCAATGCCTGTAATCCCAGCATTTGCGAGGCTGACACAGGAGGATCACTGGGAGTTTGAGGCCAGCCTGAACTGCTTAGTGAAACCCTGTCTCAAAAAGACAAAAGAAAAAAGTTCTGATGAGTGGAAAGTTTGTGTCCCTCTGCTGCTCAGAAGTTTACATTCCTTCACAAAGTATAGCACTCATCCTTTCAGTGCCCCCCCCCCCATTTTAGGGAAGGGTCTACAAGGTGTTCAAGGTCTCACTACTAGATCAGACTGGTAGTGCTTCTCCTGTTTACAGCCTCCTGAGAGCTGGGATTACAGGTGCGACATGTCTCAGTGTGCCCCGGGGGCGGGGCCAGCACGGCAGGCAGGCCCGGCTTGCACCCTTAGCCCCTGTGCCTTCTTGCAGGCACTGTAATCCGCTCAGTAGTCTCTTGTAATTACCATTTGCTAAAATACAGTTTTTCCTGTGTTAGTGTGAGTGTTCTGTTCTTCTAGCACTTCATTCGGCCTTCTGGACGCCTTTTACTTTACTCGTGCCCTCGGAGCATAATGTCCGTGGGGTTTACACGTGAGAAAGCTAGGAGCTAACAGCATTCCCCTGATGCACATTTTCTGTTTCCCCAAAGACCAGTTTTCAAGTCTATAGTAAAGGCTAGTATTCCGTGTTCCATGTGATAGTTTCATAACATATTGTATTGAATTAAACTAAATTATGGTTCAGAAAAAAGAATTTCATACTCAGTTGGGAAATGGGAGACCCAGGTTGTCCTGTTAACACAAAGCAGCACCTCATTTGGGAAGAAAATTTTTCTTAATATGATTAGTGGAATTATGACTACATTAGACTAGGTAGTTTTAAGAAAATTTTAAGTTTGTACCTGAACACAGCACACTGTATTATATATTCAGGAACAGCTTTGAATTCTTGCTTAAGATTATTTCTCAATAGCCTTGTTAATTGCATTGAGGTTTCAGAGTTAACTATTAAGCTGTTTTTTGTACCATTTAAGTTTAGCTTTGGTCTTGTGGTCACAGTTGGGAATGACTTTTAAAGAGGAGGCAGTCTCTCTTTCACTCTAAAGATAAGCCCGGTCACATGATGACTGTGGCCGGCACACAAATGGGGGTGGCGCCTGGATCCCACAGTCAAGTTCTGTCCATACACTGTGCAATCATCAGCAGCTTCAGCTTTACTGCCTCAGAGATAGATGGACCTTTTTGGTGTGCTTTCATTTTTAAAATTTAGAACTCCAAAATTTGCCATGATGGAAGAATCTGATGTAAGGAAATTGTGTGCTAAATAAAGCCTTATTTAAAATAATATTGTTAAAGATTATTGCTGAGTTACTCTCATTAGTTTTTTTAAATTATTTTTATTGAGAAAGAAATAGCAGTGAGATAGTTTCAAACAGGTTAGTAGGACAGTTATACTAATTAATATATTGCATATTTTCATAGTAATTCATAGTATAAGATGCAGACATGATGTCTAAACACCATTAGTACAAATCTATTCATTGAACTAAGAGAAAGTAGTTGTATATCTATTGTATTTTGTATATACAGATATATTATATATATATATTTTTTTTTTTCACTACAAAATGGTCCTTCATTTATATCACCGTTTGTTGTTTAGTTTTGTCAGAGATGAGTATTCCATTGCCATTCAAATATTGTAGCTGGACTATATTGGACTATTTTGCTGGATTATATTGGTCAATACAGTTTAACTTCAGAAAAATTGCTTACATACGTATTTTGTATATTTTACTATGTGATTTTTGAGTGAATGTCAAATTAAGTCAATACATGAGCTTTGTATAGATTTTTTATTGTTGTTGCTCATTGTGGGTATTTTGTTGTCAGTACTGGGGATTGGATCTAAGGCCTTTGCACTAAGCTAAATCCCCAGCACCCCACTCTTTTCCCTTTTTATTTTTTGAGACAGGGTTGTGGAGTTGTGTAGTTATGTTTAAATTTGTGATCCTCCTACCCTTGGGATACTGGGATCCTCCTATCCCCTTGGGATACTGGGATTGCAGGTGTGCCAACTTAGTTCAACTTGGTTATCAGCTAAGGTGAACAGTTTTTCTAGTGTTTCACAAGGGCAGGTGGATATACTGTGTATTAATGAAGGCAAATTAATACATAGTTGCTACTGGATGGAAGTTCAGTAATTCAGTTGATAATATGTTGAAAAATGGTCTTATCTTTGTTATATAACTATTACTACAGCAGTTTTACAATTTAAATGTTTAATGCTACCATGGTCACTGATAATTTAAATTAATACCCTGCTTGTGTTATTGAAGCCCATAACATCAAGTACATCTGCGCGTACACATGCATAGCCCTTAGTTTTGTGGTACTGGACCTCTGCTGAGCTATCTCCCCAGAACCGCTTAGTCTTTATTGTTTTATTTGATTATTTATATATTTATTTTGTGGTACCAGGGATTGAACTCAGGACCCTGCATTTCTTACTCTACTGAGCTATCTCCCCGGGCCCCATTTGGTCTTTTAGAAACAGGGTGTCCTTTACTTGGTTTTAAATAGGTACGGAATGTTATGATAAGACATAGTAGTAGTGGTGGTGGTCAGACATGGAGATGGTAGGGAGACAAATATACATGTGAAATAAACTCAGTATTAATAAAGTAAAAAAAAGAAACAGGGTATCTTTAACCTGTAACTGTGGCTGGCCTTGAACTCACAGTAATCCTCCTGCCTCAGCCTCCAGAATGCTGGGATTACAGGCATGCGTCACTCCATCCAGCACCCTTTTTAAAAGACAATTTTAAGTTATATTTATTTTAATTTGATGTTAATTACAAGAATCTTACAAAATATGTTGGAGAAAAGTAGTCATTTTTTGCTTGTACTGTTTGTATAGAGATTCAGATAAAAGAAAATAATAATTCCTTAGGGAAAAGTCAGATTTGTTTTGTTTGTTTTTTTAAAATTTATTTTATTTCTTTATTTCAGATTTGTTAAAGTAAAATGGTACAAAAGATGGTTCTTTTTTTGGGGGGGCGTGTGTGTGTGTGTGTTTTCTTTTCTTGCTATGTTGGTTGCTGAGGTCCTTTTGGAGCTCATTCTGAGCTTGCTTCAGTTTAGATTTTCCTGTTTCTAATAGCAGCATACTAACATGGGGTAGGAATTGCTTCAGAACTTATTCACTAAATATTCAAATGCCAGAGACATATTGGACAATGTGAGCAATATGGAAGAGGCGCACACCCACTAATGAGGTGAATAAATTATCATTGTATGTGTTCTTTGTAGTGTGAGCTAAGAAACAAGGTGTGATGAGAGGAAATAAGTTTCTCGGGTGGCCAAAGAATGCTTTCTTTGAAGGAGGAGTGTTGAAAGGCATTTTAAATGGTAAATTCTTCCAGTGAAAGTGTTTTTAGTAATAATGTGAAATAAGAAATAAAACTAATTAATGGCTCTACTTAGCCTGTAATCTAAATGAATTCATAGTGGCTGGTGTATTTTAAAATGTGGCTCCTCTCTAAAGCAACTTAACATTCCAAACCTGACTATAAGCCTTGTTTTCGTAGTGGGGAGTAATGTGCTTGGGCTGAAAGCTGTGAGGCGGCTTTCTCCCCCGTCTCAGCTAGTTCAGCCATCCCCCTCCTGCCGTAAGGGGGGTGATAAGGAGTAAGTGTTCTGTTGGAAGTTTTTTAAAGCTCCAGCCCCCATTGTATTGCTTGGAAAAAAATACCACTGTAATGAATTTTTATAACAACCTTTTGATGGGAGGGTCAAGGAGGAAGAAATTGGATTTGCCTTACTATTGGCATTTATCAGCATTTCTGAACAAAGATGTGTATACTTTAACCCAGTGTTGGGGGCTTGAGAGAGAGAAAAAGGTGCAAAGTTTGAGGAGACATTACTTGGCCTGGTGAATGGACTGTTGCCAGATATTGGTCATTAGGGAAATGCAGTTCAAAACCATGATGAAACATCAACTTCACTCACAGTATTAGGATGGGGAAAAAAGACATAACCCTTGTTGACTGGAATGTGGAGAAATTGTAATCCTTTTATACATTGCTGATGGGATTAAGAAATGACACGACCAATTTGGAGAACAGTTTGATAGTTTGAGAGTTAACAACATTCAGGTACGACAGGCAGTTCCAGTCCTAAGTATATGCAGCATGAAAAACATGTCCACACAGAAACCTGAACATGAATATTCACAACAATATTATTTTAAAAAAACAATATTATTTATACTAGCCAAGAGTAAAAATCATCCACATGTCCCTAAATTGATGAATAGACTAATATGATTTCTGCAAAACTGACATATTCTGCAATTTTTAAGAGTTCGGCCAGGTATGGTGGCACTAATCTACAATCCCAGCACGTGGGAGCTGAAGCAGGCAGATCACTGCAGGGTCGACGCATGTGGAGTTCATAGTGTAGTAAAAGCATTGGGAAACACTGACATAATGAGAAGGTGCCTTTGGTCATTAGGTTGAGGCTCTCGCTGCTTTTGTGAGACCAATTTTTATAGCAAATCAAGTGGTAACTTCACTGAGAAGTGAAAAGTGTATTATAAAGTGCTAGATACATAGACATCATGCCACGTGATTGCAAACTTTTGCCGATAGCAGTTCTCCAGGTCGGTGGTGAGCTTCTGGCACGTATGCCAACAGCTGGCTGTATCATTGAAAGCTCTAAAGGTTCTCCATCGCTGCTTTAGCTGGTGTGATGTGTGCACACGTGTGTGCATGTGTACTGTTTTAAGACCAACGAGCTTGACTACTAACTAGTTTGTACTTCTAGAAAAGTAGTGATTGTTAGACAAGTATTAGATAAAATAAAGAAGTGCCATATACTGACACACCCCCCACAGTGCAACTGAGGGAAGGGAAAAGGAAAAGAATGAAAAATATACATTATGTGTATGTAGGAATGTGCCAAAATGAAATCTGTTCATCTGTACAACCAGTACACACTAATAAAAAAGATGTGAAACAAAGTGTTTTGAGAGAGTTGTTACAAAGTCTTCGTAGTTAAAATTTTCTAATTTTAAATTAGTAGTTAATAAGCTACTAGAATCTGTTCCAAAACTTTAAGCCTAACAAATCTGTAATGCTTTGTAATAGTCCAAAATTTTTTGCTAACAAATTAGGTAAATCAATTATCTGAAGTCTGAAAACTGGGAGATTTAGAATGGAACTTCAGGGTAGAAAATGGAGATGACTTCCTTTTCTCTTTGGGAAAGCAGTTTCCTTTAGTAGCAGTTGCTGAGTGGTTGGTCTGCTACCATAAAGCTGTCAGGTCAGATTTCTTCAGAAAGACTTGAAACAGTTACTATTTCATAGTCTATACTGACTGAATTTTTAAATGACATAATTTTTAAAATTCTGGCATTTTTGTACTTTTTTTTTTAACCCCTCTTAACCTTTCAAAAATTGTATAAAACTGGAAACACTGGTGTTTAAATAGTTGATTGCAGAGGGGGGAGAGCTGGTAATTCTATTCTTTTCTAACTGCCCTGCCCCCTTTCCCTTGGAAACAAAGCCTGTTTTGTTTCTTGCCTGCTTGTGAGGTCTCTGCTGCACCCCATGTGGGTGCACTGCTCTGTGCTTTGTTGAAAAGCTTAAGATACTCAAAGGTGAAGAACTGGGTGCTTCTGGAGAAGAAGGAATCCCAGCTTCAGTAGTCAAACAGTGTTGCTTGAATTGGTCTCTTAAGGGAGCTCTTCATATGACACCCTTGTAGCACTGCTTGTATCTCTAGGTAACAGTGTTTAGGTAAATACAACCCAAAGTGCTACAGGTAGTCACCAGACCTTGTGCTGCATATTTTGGACTTGAGTATTCGGTTCTGTGGTTTTAATTTTCTTCTGCTGTTCACTTTATTGATACTCTATTTTTCCCTTCAGTTCCATGGTTTTGAGTAATCATCTTAGGTTTTTAAGATCTACCAGGAGTAGGGTGGGGATTATGAGTGACGTGGCAGTTTGCCTAACATGTGTGAGGCACTGGTCTGATGCTCCAGGGATCCCTTCCCCCAATAAAGACCTTACCAACTAACTCAGTTTGCCATCAGTAATAGCGACTGTCATAATCCCTGCTGCATATGCTGTGTAATTGTGGACAACTGGGCAGACACAAAGAATGTTTTTCTGTCTTCAGGCAATTTTATTGTCTATGTTTTTACCAGGTATGTTACTTTATACATAAATAGCTCACTAAATGTTATATTGCAAGCCTACTGTGGAAGCTCCAAAGCCTTTTCTGATGTTTGTTAATAGATGAAACATTTAACAGCTCTAGAATGTGTTTTTGAATCTTGTTTATAATTCCAGCACTGAACTTAATATAGGGCTGTGTTCTAGCTTTTAGAACAGTTACTTGGCCTAGAAAACATCTTTCTCTGGTAACTGTTTGCTACTTGATGAATGTGAGATTAATCTCCCAATTTATTATTTACTTCACATGCCACAGTATATAAAATTATCTGTGTATCTTGAGTATTTGCTTGTAATGCCAGGAGCACACTTCCCAAAAGAGAAAAAAGAAACCCCGTCTCTACTGTCTGCGTTTTTCCACTTAGATCTTACAGGAAAGGTAAAATTGTGTATCTTTGCAAATCACAGGAATACCAAAACATTGAATGGCATGGTAAAGTGGGAGGAAGGAGTAAGCGGGGAGAGCAGACAGACGAGGAGTTGGGAGTGACGTAGTAGTAGTTTGATGGTTTAGAAAGAACCCACAAAAGGAGGAGACTGGCATTTATGGGACACCCCATGTCTGAAGAGAATACTCAGGCTCCACAGTAATTCCAGAAAGGAGATGTTAGTAAATTAAGGATTAAGCACTTTCCGGGGTTACAGGCATATGCCTGTAACCTGGCTACTAAGGAGGCTGAGACAGAAGGATCACAGTTCAGGGCCAGCCTGAGCAGTCTTATCAAGCCCCTGTCTCAAAACAAATTGAAAAGGGTTGGGATATAATATAGTGCTCTCTGGATTCAATTCCCGGTATGGGAATTCAATGAATTATTGAACTGATATGCACAAAGCTAACCCAGTTTTGTTGACTTTGCAGGCTATGCTTTTTGTATTATGGTGTATCTGCCAGCTCATCTATGTTGGGGACAGATAATATTAAGCAAGGTTGTTGTTGGTGCTTATCAAATCTTAGCTCTGGGGACTGGGAAGATAGCTCAGTGGAAAAAGTGCTTGCCTGGCAAGTGCAAGGTCTTGAGTTTAATCACTGGTACCACCAGGGGGAAAAAAGTTTCAAAAATTGTTATCTCTTTTCCCTGGCAATTCTATAAAATACTAAACTGTAAGCTGTGATTACGAAAGCTTTAATTCTAGTCAGTAAGTATGATTCATTTATTTTGCTATATAAACAATTAATAAGAGAACAAGATTGAGCAGTGCATTGTCATTTGGTACTTTGTTCTTCTAGACAAAATATTAAAATACGGTTGACATAACTGGGATCATAAATTTTTAAAAAAATCTTCATAGATCAGAAGATAAAACCACACACTATAATGTGGGCAGTACTAGAGCCTACTTGGTTTGAGGGCCATTCAGATGAGCTCCTGAGGGTATCAAAAACTAAAAGTGTTAAGAATAGGAAGAGATAAAGAAATGGGTTCTACGTTAAATGTGAGACATAGGTTGACCTGGCCTGTGTCTAGTGTGAAACACTAGGGTTGACTGCATGTGAAGCTACGAAGACGTCACGCACCATCAGCAGCATACGGATCATATTCTTGGAACTACACTGCAATTAAATTATGAGCCAGTAATTTAAAAGTTAGCTTAAAAAATACAGTTTGCTTTACCAGCCATTTAAAATTTAAAGTTGTGCTTATAGTAACATATATACTGTATAGTAACATACTTAAAAACTACTATGGCACTAGTCTAAGAGTAGTTAAATTAACAATAGAAAATCCAGAAATTAACAAAATGAGGAATTGAGTGTGATAATTATCAGGGCTACATCATATATGTAAAGTTTCATAAATCCGAAGACTTCACTAAGGAAATAGTAGTAGGACAAAGATACATTTTGACAGAGGATACCCTTTGTCACTAAAAGAAACCACGACTTCTTCCAAAAAAGAGACTAAAATTGGGGAAGGAAGATAAAAAATGAGCTTGGAACTGCTTTTCATGGCTAAAGGTAAGCAAGGTAATCAATCAGCCATCCATTTGCACAATAACTATAGTAAAAGAACCGAACTCAAAGGACTTCTACTGGCCAAATGGCCCTGAGTATTGTTCAAAGTAGTTCTGTTGGATTAAAACATATCATAAATGGTTAAAGATCTATGATACAATGTTTTTTTAAAATAAAAAAGTTTACTGTCTCCCTTTAGAGGATGCAGTGGGTCCAACTTACCATATATACATTATGAGAATGAATCCAAGATGGATAACTATCAAGTAACCAGATACATAACTGCAGAAAAAGTCCTGTTATGGTTTGTGTCTAAGTGTCTCCACAAAGCCTCAAGCAGTCAGAGATGGCTGAGTCGTATAGTGTAATTGACTCATGGTGTAATGCTAGAATTAAAGGTGGGTGATTAGTGCCCTGATTATTGGACTGACAGTGGACTCTATATGGGACGGAAGAGGCTGGTTTTTCCCCTGTTGATTGTACTACTTCTGGCTGCTGAGAATTGTTCTTTGCCATGGACCACCCTACCTTGGAGCTCTCTGATGTGGACTGGAACCTCTGTCAACTATAAGCCAAATAAACCTTTCCCCCTTTAACTTTGAGTGTTGAGTATTTTGTTTCAGTAACAAGAGAAGAATTTGGTACTAGAGAAATGGAGTCATTTGCTGTGGCTGTGACTGAAACTGAGCATGTGGTTCAGAAGCCTTTGGAGCTTGCTTATGGGAAGAGTTTGGAAAGGTTTGGAGATACCAACTGAAAAAGCAGAGCCGGAACACTTCAGTCTATACTTGATGGGCAATTCTGGTCACAGCTCAGAAAGAACAGAATGCTAACAGAAATGATGCCAGTAAAGACCAAGATGAAGAGCTTTTTGCTGGAAAGTACTGCATTGGCCTCTGGATTCCAGATGGTGTGTGTTATGCCTTGACCTTGCAAAATTTATCTGCATTTTACTTGTGTCAGGGACTGCCTGAGCCTGAGATTAAGGTGGTAGACTAACCTTGCAGAAATTTCAAGACAGTCTGATGTCGAGGTGGTAGTATGGCTGCTTTTCAGGGCTTTTAGCCAGATTCATATGAGTTGAGAATTAACAGTAATGAGCCCAGAAGAATGATGTAAAATGTTGAGTTTGGCCAGAAAGGAACTTTCAGTGAAGCTATGTATGGACTTCAAAGCTAGAGCAGAGTCCGGCGTGGTGGCACACACTTGTAATCTCTGCGCTTGGGGCGCTGAGGCAGGAGGCTTGTTGGTAAATTGGAGACCAGCCTGTGCTACATCTCAAGACCCTGTCTCTAAATGACCAAAAACAAAAAACAAAACAGGAGAAAAGATGGTCTGAGGACATCACAAGCCGCAGCAAGTCCCTATCCTTTGCATCCTCAAAATTGAAATGGTGAAGGACTTTGCCACCCCCCCTC
>NDGN011545949.1:0-14367 GCA_002564285.1 Tympanoctomys barrerae | reverse complement strand
GGTCCCTGTGCTTTGCCAAGCTTGTTCTAAGTAGGTGCCCTAGACTACTGAGCCATCTCACCAGCCCCTCTTTTTTTTTTTTAATTTTTCTTTTTTTTATTGTATCCCTCTTTGTTTTTTGGAATAGAAATGTTCATTATGTGCCATTGAAGGATGGAAAGGTTGAACTTTTAAAACTTTTTTTAAAATCTTTTTACTTTTTTGGCACCCGGGATTAAACTCACGACCTCACACTTGTCAGGCAGGTGCTATGCCACTGACACAGCTTGGACTCATAGTGAGCCTCCCTAGGCTGAGATTACAGGTGTGTGCCACCACACCCAGTTTTGGAGGCCAGCCTAGCGTGCCCAAGGTTCTGGGGCTGGCACGGCATGCAGTCCCAGGAACTGAACCTGGATCCTTGCACGAGCTGTTCAGGCTCTTGGGCTGCCAAGCCATCTCCCCAGCCCTGGAAGTGTTGAGCTTTGTCACATTTGCTCAGGGGCGCAGAGCAAAGGGTTTTCCTTAAATCTCAGGAGATGTAGGACTTGGACTTTCCAACAATGCTGAGACTGTTAGGATTTCTGAAGTTCTTAGAGATGGACTGAATGCCTGCTGCTTGAAGGAATGTACACTAGCCTCAGGGGCAGGATGTTATGGTCAGTGTGTAGCTGTCCCCACAGTGCCTCATGCAGAGGTGGGATTTTTTTCAGAAGTGTTTGAATCTACAGTGTGTGATGAATCATGCAGTGCTGGGATTAAGGGTGGGTGAGTACTAAATCAGTCCACTGGTTGGCTTGGCACCACCGTAACACAGGTAGACTGGATACAATGTAAGGAACTCAGTGAGGCTCGTTTCCCCCTCATTTTGCTGTCCTCGGGCAGCCATGATCTGTTATCCCTCTGCCATGTGCCACACTGCCTTGGAGCCACCTGATTGCGGGCTGAAACCTCTGAACAGTAAGCCAAATAAACCTTTCCTCTTCTAACTTGGAGTGTCTAAATATTTTGTCTTAGCAACAAGAAAAGTAAGATGATTCCTTTAGAACTAAACATAAAACCCGTTAAGCAATGATAGAATCACACCATTTTGGAGCCTGTAATAACAGGGATGGGGAGGGGGGCTCAGTAGCTGCAAAAAAAACACTGGGTAAAGAGTTTAAATGGGTACAATAGATGTGCCACATCTGTACACTGATCCATCCTCGATTCTTCAGAAGAAAGACTAGATACCATGTGCATCATGGTTTATTTTTCAGTCTTTTTGAGACAGGGTCTCACTATGCTGCTCAGCTGGCCTTGAGCTCACTTTGTAGCTCCAGACTGATCTCAAACTTGGAGCTATCCTGCCTGAGCCTCCTGAGTGGTGGGATTACAGGCATGCACCATGCAGGCTGCATCATCTTAACAGTACTGTCATTATAGTATTCTTTCCAGAAACGTTTATCAACTGTCTGTATCTAATTTGTTAATTATACATTGAGGTATGGAGAAACATGTTAACAGGTACTTTGAGGATGCAGTAAGCAAAATCAGTGCTGTAAAAATTCTACAAGAACAAGCGGCAAAGGGAAAAAAAAAACAGAAGGGAGAGTATATATGAAACAAAGGTTCTAACATTTGAGAATTGACCAAAAATTATCAGTATTCTTGTAAAATACATTAGGCCAGCTGTGCATGTTTGTAACAGTGTAACTCAAAAGCTAAATATTCAAAGTGGCCTATATGTCCATTGACAGGATGGACAAAGGACATACTTATACATTCTGCTATAAAGATCAGTTTGAGTCATTTGCAAGAAAATCAGATACATGAAATCGACATAGAAGCTTAAATGCCATGGTTTCTTTTATGTGAGGAACTCCAAATATAAAGAAATGAGCAAAAGCAATGATGGTAGGAAGGGGATTTAGATGTTTTGCCAAGGGAGGGGGCGTAGGCAGGTGGAGAGAGGAAGAGCTGAAAAAGAATTAGGATGAGTTCATGTGCCAGCTTGCTGTGGTGAATGTGGTCATTGTGTGCTACACACTTGTACTTTTGAAGACAGGCCCAGGTGTAGTGGTTGGTACATTCCAGGAGGCCAAGATGAGATCACAAGTCTGAGCCAAATGTGGACAATTTAGGGACTTGGTGAAACCCTGTCTCAGAATTTAATAAAAGGGCTGAGATGTAGCTCAGTGTGAAAGTCTTTGGTTCAGTCTTTAGTGCCACCAATGTGCACGTGTATGCATGCACATGGTTACTAGGGTTCATCCTCAGAGCTGCTCATTCTGCACTTTGGGGGGTAGGACCCATGATTTGGCATTTCTAAAGAGTTGCCACATGCTCCTGGCGCTCACTGTTCTTTATTGACCTGTGTGTGCAGTACATAACAGTTGCATTTCTCATGGGGAATGGCCATGTGGACACAGCGCAGCTTGAGCATTCTCCTCTTCCCTTCTCACCTTTTTGTCCCCTCCCCTTTTGCAAATGATCTGTCTCCCTATTTGCTGTTTTCTCTCTTTTTTTTTTTTTTTTTTAATATAGTCTGAGCTTTTCATATAAGAGAAACAATGCAATTTTGAGGCTTTTGTGTTTGGATTCACTTACGATTATGGTCTCAAGGGGCATCCATTTTCCTACAAATGACAAATTTGGCCCTTCTCAATGGTAAAGCAGTGCTGCATTGTGTTTTGTTTTGTTTTTGCGGAACCAGAGATTGAACTCAGGCCCTTGCGCTTGCCAGGAAAGCACTTATTCCGCTGAGCCATCTCCCCAGCTGCATTGTGTCTAAATGACACATTTTCTTCATCTATTCTTCTGCTACTAGACACACAGTCCACTTCCAGGGTTTACCTATTATGAGTTGTATTACTATAAACATGAGTACATATGTGTCACTGTAGTATGGCCTCTTTAACTCTGGAACAGACCTAGCAGCGTACCACGTGAGTCAAAAGGAATTTCTGTTTTTAGGTTTTTGAGGAATCTACACTGATTTCCATAGTGGTTGAACTAGTTTTATATTCCCACCAGCGATGTGGAAGGGTTCCTTCTTTCCCTACAGCCTTGTCAGCATTTCTAATTTGATTGCTTTATGATAACCATTCTTGTGTTCCTATCATTTGTATTTCTGTAGTTCCCAGAGATGTTGAACATTTTTTCATGTGTTTATTGGCCATATCTATTCATTTCAGGTGCCCAGTTTTTGAATGTGTCTTTTATTTTGGTGGTGTTTATCCAGTCCTCTGAGGAGACTTAGGTTTTATTAAATCAGATCATTTTGGGGACCTTGTTTGGATTGTTTTAAACCAAAGTAAAAAATAATCCCATTAATAGAACTGTAAATGTTAGGGTAGACATTTGATGACATTAAGAAATTGGCAAATACAGTGTAATCAAGATATTCTAATTGATTTTTAGAGATACTTACTCAAGTATGGGCAGAAGGCCGTAACATTTACTTGAAAGTAATTGCCGGAAAAAGTGGGGAAATAAAACAAGATTGGCACTGTTGAATATCAGTTTTGAAATAGGACACTCGCGAATTTTATAGTATTTTAAAATGTATGTGGTAAAGCAGGTTTCAAAGTTAAATTTATTGACTTAAATTTTCTCTGATGGGATTTAAACTAATTCAGTTCAACTCAAAAGTCCGAAAAATTAAAAAAAAAAAAAAAAAAAAGAACAAAAAAGGAAGGTACTTGATAATTCTGTCCTCTTACATCGATGAGTAGATTAGATTGGATTGAATTAAACTAAGGCCTTCTGAGAGAAGCCAGTCTCTAAAGTTTTCTTTCTTAATGGTTGTGTCTCTGTTACGCTGACTCATAGAAGAGTTAAGTACTGTTTTTTGTTTGAGGGTGTTTTTTATTGGAGACTGTGTCTCTCTGTGTAATTCAGGGTGGTCTTGAACTCACTGTGTAGTCCAGACTGGCCTCAAACTTATGTATCTTCCTGCCTCAGCCTTCCAAGTGCTAAGATTACAGGTATGTGCCCCCTGCACCATCTCCCGGCTTCATTGGGCAGTCTGAAGGGAACAGGATTCCTGTTCCTGGTACGGATTGTAAAGCACGTGTGTTCAGTGTGGTGACTTGTCTGTAAACCACTGAGTGAAGAGGAATTGTCTTGGACTGCATAAAACTATGCAATAGAGTTAATACATGCAGGTGACAAAACTTCCTTTATTTTTATCAGCGTTTTTAGAAGAGCATAGCAAAGATAAATCTAGTGGGACTTTTAACGTTGTTTTTGTGAACCTATGTCAGTGGGTAGTTCTATGGTTGCTGTAACTTGTGAGTTTTCAAGGTGCTCCCCAGACATTTTTATGTAAGTTTCCTCTTTTTGTGCTTTGTCCTTGAAAGGAGCTGCTCCCCTGGGCGCACATGGCCGAACAGCACTCCTGTAGTGAGCCGTGCATGATGGGAAGCGAGGCAGACCTTGCTGTGGGAAAAGAGGTCTTGCAAAAGCCTGCTAAAGAGGCACGATAGGAGTTTTCTTTGATTTGAATGTCTGACTCCCACTTTATGCATTCCATTTAAACATTTGCAGACTGTTTCTGTCAGCTGAAAATGGAGTTGCAAATATACTCAAAATTGATGATTTTGGGAGGAAATGTTGAAACCTATTGTCCAGTTCCTGTATTATTTTTTATTTTTTATTTTTTATTTTTTTGCAAAACCAGGGATTGGACTCAAGCCCTTGCTTGCACTTGCCAGGGAAGCGCTTATTCCACTGAGCCATCTCCCCGGCCCCTGTATTAAAATGGAAGACAAGGCTGTGTATTTTTTAACTGTTCTCAGGATAGTTAGTATTTAGCCAGAGCACCAAAATGCATAAAATATTTTCCATAATTTGAAGTAATCCTAATTTAAGTCTCAATTCTAACATTGTTGGATTTGATTTTTACCTTGAAGAAGATACAAGTTTAATTTACTGAAGTGAATCAAAGCACCAAAAGTGGTTCAGCATCTGTGAGCTGTTTTTCATTTTAAAGTTCTGATACAAATTTTCCTTCTAACTGTATAAGCGGGTTGATTTTATTTTGCAAATTATAAAATGTTTTCAACATTTTAGCTCTACTTATCCACCTTTGGAAAAGTAAATAGTATGCACACAATCCTCATGCATCCTTTCAAGGAACTGCTAGAGTTGACAATGATTCCATCCCCTGAGCCTTGTGAAATTCACAACATTGAGGGTAGTTTTTAAAAAACTTTTGTGCCTCAACTTTCTTAATGTAGGATGGAGTGATGTTTCATCAAGCAATATCTTCTATTATAAGTCCCTTTAAAAAAAAAAAAAAAAAACATGTATTGGGCCGGCCAGATAGCTCAGCACATTAGAGTACCTGCTCAGGCAGATGCAGGAACCAAGGTTTGATGCCCATCATGCTATGCTGGCCCCGCCCCCTGGGCACTCTGAGACAGATTGAGACTGGGTGTGTTGTTGTGTGCCCGTAATCCCAGTGCTTGGAGGCTAAAAATGATGATCACTACAAATCCAATCTCTGTAGTGAGACCCTGTACTATATTTCAATATTTAGTATTAATAAATACTAAAAAAAATAGTAAATTTAAAAAATTTATTTGCTGACAGGTTACGCACACACAAGCGTGCTATGTGTGACAGGCAGAATTGCCACTGTGCCGTGCACCGCTTTCTGTTGTTACCTGGTGCTTGAGCATCACATGTCCAAATTGTGCAAAGTACAACTAAAAACATCACAGTGATGTTAGAGTGTGCATCACCTTGCAGAACCCTCACCGGCTGTCCATGGCTGCAGCTGCCTTAGTTAATTTTCTGCCTCAGTGAATATTAAAAGTAGAAATAGTGAAGTGGTTTTCAGAATATAGTTTGTATCAGACATGGTGGTAGGCGCTGAGAATTTATAAATAAGGTGTTGCCTCTGCTCCTAAAACAAGCTGTCTTAAGGTTACAAATCTGTTAAGTCAGACTTTTGTTTCTTTGTTTTGTTTGAGACAGGGTCTCCCTGCGTAGTTCAGTGTTCTTGAACTCATCATGTAGTCCAAGCTGGCCTCAAACTCACCTCGTCTCCTGCCTCAGCCTCCCAAGTGCTAGGATTACAGGCATGCACTGCCATGCCTGGCTGAAAAATTTTAAAAATTACAATAAGAAACAACAATAGACAAAGCAGAACTACTTTGAGGAAATGCCCTGCGGGAAAAGGATTCTTTTTCTGTTTAGGGTGCTGCAGATTGAGCCTTCAGCCTTGTGTATGCCAGGCATGCACTGCATCGCTGAGCTGTGTTTTCAGCACAGGGAGTAGTTAACACTCTCAGATTCCTGGAGTTCGCTCAAGAAGAGGTGGCCGTCGTGAAGCAGCCAGTGTGAGAAGTCGCACGGGTTGCCAATAGTTGAACGTGCTATCAGTCCGTGCTGTTTATTTAGCAAGGTTATTAAGCGAGAGAGGGTGTGTAATGTTCCTTTCTTTTGATGTCCTTGTGTAAATTATGAGGTTTATTCTCACATCCTAAGTGTTGGGAGTATTTGCTGTTGTCCTCTGTGAGATGTGGTCTCTTACAAGATTGATGCTCTTTCTCTCTTGAATTTATGTGAAGACATTTGAGCCTACCTTTTTTTTTTCTGGTCAGTGTGTATTAAAGTTTTAGGAGGAAAGGTGACTGAAAATTCCAACTTAAAAGGCAAGTATGTGTCTGAAGAAAGATTCTGTCATTCTTATATTTTATCAGTGGCAGAAGTTCACTAGTATAAAAATCCAGTCCATTTCTCACCAGAAGAGAGGGTATTACATGTTCAAATAAAGAGTTGACTACCCAGACTGTGTTGTGTTCAGTGGTGTTGAAGAAGACAAAGTACCAGGTGCTTCCGGACTCATCTAATGTGAAAGTACATCCGATCATCTTAATTTATTTGCTTTATTAGGGTGATATGTGTGTTGAAATAGTAGGGTTCTTTTGATGAGTTTTCCTTCTCAGAATATTTTGTTCCAGTTGATTTTGGAGATGGATTTATGTATGTATGTACATATGTATGTAGTTTTTAAAAAATAATTTGCAGTCATACCTTGGTTCTCAGTTGCTTTGGAACTCTTATTGGTACTTGATATGCTTGACATGAAAACTTTATCCTGGTACTGATCGTTTCTTTGGTAGTTGCCCACACAAACTAGAACTGGTTGTTGTCGATTGCCTCAAGTCAGTGTATCCCTTCCAGCCAAAACACAGTAATAGCCCTGCTTTAACATTAGCACCTCCAGCAGTCAGTAATCACTGAGGCACCACTCTGTTGACATGATTCACACTGCCAAACTTGGGAAGCCTGTGTACAACTTGGTTTTGGTCCCTGCATTTCCCACCTTCAGAGCCAATGGAACTTCATTTTCTTCTTATCTATCGTTCCTACTTGCTGTAGTTGTTCAGTTTATTACTGCCTTTCATCCCCTAACAGCGATGACAAGAAGTTAATGTATTTATTGTGCTACTGATGGATTTTTAGGTTATATTTAGTCACATTACCAAAAACCTATATTACACATTCTCATTTGATTGCCTTTTTTTGTTTTTTGAGACATAACCTCACTGTGTAGTTCAGGTTGGCCTTGAGCTCACAAAGGTCCTCCTGCCTCAGCTTTCTGAGGGCTGGGATTACAGATGTGCACCACCACGCCCAAGTATTGTCATTTGCTTCTTAATAGCTAAGTCATCCTTTTTAACTTGAGATTTTTCTTTTTGTTTTGTTTTCAGCTATGAACCAGAGAATTGGTCAGAGTGCTCCAGTGAAACAGCCACCACCTTTGGCTCCTCAGAGCCCACAGGGAGCTGTTATGGGTGGTAACAACTCCAACCAGCAGCAGCAAATGCGTCTCCAGCAGTTGCAGATGGAGAAGGAAAGACTGCGCTTGAAACAGCAAGAGCTGCTTCGGCAGGTGAGGCCGCAGGTTAGAAACCAGCCTTCTACTTTTGGGGCTTTGTTTTCCTTTGTAAAGTTGGGCACATTTCAATTTAGCACTTATTAGTTAAAGAGGACTGTTGTTTCTCAAAAATTAGAGTGGTACACAAGCATTCTAGCTGGTTGATTGGCTGTTGATCTGATGGGCTATACCTTGTGAAATCCTGTATGTTGCAGGGCTGTTTTGGCCGTGGTCATTGCAGTTGAACAGAAACTGAAGGAAGCAAGAATGCTTCCAGAACAGAGTGTGGTTGTGTGTTGTATTTCCGAGGCTTCTGCTAGTGGGAATACTCCAGAGCATCACTTGGGAAAAACATCTCTAAATGAATTACTTGTGTGTGGGAGGAATCTACCAATGTGACTTGACTTCAGTGGCAGATATGTTTTGCTATTGCCAAGTCTTAACAGTTCTCAAAGTATGAGTTGTACCCAAATTGAAGAGATCCCAATCTATCTTAAAATTACCTGCATACCATGCGCAAGGCCCTGGGTTCGATCCCAAGTGTGAGGTGAGGAGTGGGGTTACCTCCTTAAGTGCGCTTTTTCTTACAGGGAAGGGTGGTATCTAACAGTCAGCAAAGAGCTTGCAGCCCTTGTAATCACTGCCATCAGTTTTCTTTTAGAAAGTACTGTTTATTCGTCTTTGTATTGAATGAAAATACATGATTTCTCATCTTAAAACCTATTTTTGATTTATCTTGTTCAAAGTATTTAAGATAATGGTCAGATATTAGGGATGTGATCTTATATATTTCTCAATTTTTATATAAAAATTTTTGAATGGATAATAGAAACAGAGTAGTGAAAATATATAAAGGTATACCAGAAGGAAATAAAATGTCCCTTTCCCTAATTTTTCCTCCCAGAGATGTTGACAAAAAAAAAATGTGTATCGATAATGTTTACTCATTAAATCATAGCATACTAAATATAGACATTTAAAAATCAATTATATCCTGTTTTTTTAATAGGGCATTCAAAATATAAAGATGCATTTTTAGAAGACTATTTTTAAAGTGTCATTTGAATGTACAAATGTCAATAACGTCTTAATTCTGACTTGGGATATCAACATCTGGTACACGAGAAACTAAATACACTCATGGAATCTGAGACAGGCTCATCATCGGTGCTTGCTCACTGTCAGTGTAGCTGTGGTGCGGGTGGCGTCACTGGTGAGCCCCAGTGAGCGTCAGAGTTTGTGCTGGCATGTGATGTCAGGGTACAGGAGCCGGACGCCACCGCTTCTGCATGATGAAGACGGAAAGCGGAAGCACAGCGATACGGTGTATTGTTCCTCTGACTAGCTTTCTAACAAATGTAGAGGAAAGGTATTTTTTCATTTAGATAAGACTGTATTGTCAAAATAAAGTCGCACCATCATAAATGTAATTATTTGGCTACAATATAAAGTAAAACATTTCAAAACGCACTTATCCAGGACTGCCTTCCTTGTTTGCCTTCCATAGTGTTTTGTCTGAGTGTAAATTGACCCAAGGGAGAGCAAATCTCAGTTTCAGACCTATCCAGATCAGCCACCCTTAATGGGAAAAAGTTATTTAATTGGCAATATTGAGCTCTTGCTGTAATTTAAAGTTTAGAAATGAGCCATTTATTTTGTTGTATATCATAGATTGGCCTGTTTGGTTTCCTTTGTTTTTGGTGGGCAAAATGCTGCTATTTGTAAAACTCTTCATTCTATAGAATGTTTCTAAATCTTATTCTCATTCTTACTCTGGGTGATGGGTCCTGGACAGAATAGCTTCACTTTCTTTAAAGGTAACCTGTTTGTTTCTTCTTTATTGCCTCTTGCGTTGTCTTTTTTATACTGAAGTGACAGGTCTGCTCTATTCTCTACTAATCATCTAGTTTTAAGAATTTTCATTTTTGTTTTAGCAGTCAATGTAAGTTCAGTACACCTTAAGTTTGGCTTCCTCTGAACTTCTCCCTTTGACAGTATTTCTTGTCAGTGAAACACCAACATGTTACTTATTTCATCTAAAACATAGACACAAAGAACCTACCTGACTGTTACCACATTTTTAGTCCTCTGCTGTCCTCCCCTTGCTGCTGAGGTCTCAGCTTTGTTACGTGGTGACTTCGTTGGCTCTTGGCTTCCTCAGTCTGCTGCTGCTTGGCTAGCTTGGGAATTCTGTGCCATGGTGATACACGTCTGGATACGATTTGTAACTCAGCCTACACAGCCAAACCATGTGGCTTACAGTAATTTTTATCCATCTTATTTTTTACTCTTAGGCAATGCGGAATATCAATCCCAGCACAGCAAATTCTCCAAAATGTCAGGTAGGCTCTTATATGATGTTTTAGCATTGGGGAAAAAAATACATTAGGAAAGCAAGAAACTTGTATTCCAAGATCCTGTCCTCACTGAAGATTAGCCAGGGTGTAACTTTGAGCCATCTTTCTACCGAGACACCTTCTGTACTGTCTTCTCCCTTCCTACTCCTTGGGGAGTTTTCAGTCTTCTGTTTGACGGTGTGGAGGTCTTTCTAGTCCACATTTGAAGTGTATTGTGTCTCAATTGTACATCCTGTCAGTGTCAATGTGTGTCTTAGTTTTATGTGTATAGCTTAACATTATGCTTTTAATGTTTTAAAGGATTCAATATATTGAACAGTAGCAAAAGATGGTGTACATTATTTACTTGGGTAGGCTAATTTTAAAAATCTTTCTTAGAGTCACAAGACTATGAGGAAAAGAGGAATTCTTTCTAGTGGGTATTTCAAAGGAAGAATATCAAAACTCTCAGAAGAGGAAAAGTTCCACCTGGTAGTGTTCCAGGTTTCTTGATGACATTTCTTCTAGATAAACACCAGAGAGCATGGGTTGTAAAGACATCTGGAGTAGATGGAAAGATTATGGCCATTTTCCTTTCTAACAGAATTCTCCTGTATGAATCAAAAGAAATTGCATTCTTCAAATTAAAAAAATAAGACAAAACCTGTTGTCTGTGGAGTCCAAAAGATATGAAGAAATTAGGAACAAAGATTTAAAGATTGTTCTTTTCTTGAATGGAGGTGACCATAGAACGGTTTATATTCTATGTAGCTCTTTCCACAGTGAACTAAGTGCATTGCTTTGTAATGGACCATAAAAGCGGACATTAGCAGGAATCCACGTGTCCTTTGGAGCACCGTGCTAATAAAGTTCAATACATTCTTCAAAGGCCAGTTACCTTTGTAATAAACTGTTCTTTGTCTAATGAATGCTTCCATTTGATCAAAAAAGCAAGTAAGGGAGTAACTCAGCTTATCTCCACTAAAGTAGAACCTCATTAGGATGAAGGGCAGCACAGCATTGGAATTTTACAGTGAGAGGACATTTTTCTTTGCTTTTTCTCTGAATTACGTCTCAAGGGAGGCATTTATTGATGATAAATGAAGTGCGCACTAATATAGAAACAAATTAACTCTGGTGAAATTGGAGTTCAAGGTCCCTACCCTATTTGGATCTTTAACCTTAAATTGGCAAATACGTTCAAATGCTTTTTAGGTTATTTGCATTTGAAAATAATTGCTTTTATTAAAACTATCACCAACAATTCTTTTTTTAGATAGTAAAACTGTAGAAACAATGAGGCTGGAGTTGTAGCTTCTCAGTGCAATGTAAGTTTACCATGTATATGGCCTTGGGTTCGTTCCCCATCACCACACCTGCCCCGAAAAGGTGAATCTTATAAGTAATAAAATTTTAACATACTGAATTTCAGATTTAGGGCTTGGGAGATAGTTCAGTGGCTTAAATGCCTGTCTGGCAAGCACAAGATCCTAAATTCAATCCCCAGTATGCCCCCCCCCCCCAAAAAAAAGCAGATTTGCTTACTTAAATTTATATAGGACAGAGGAAACATCCTAAACTTTTTGTTGTTGTTGTTTTGTTTTGCTTTGCTTTACTTTGTTTGCAGTACCAGGAGCTTGTGCATGTGCTTTATCACTGAGCTAAATGTCTACTCCCTCTTCATTTACTTTTTAATTTTGAGACCTGATTTTGCCAAATTGCTCATGATGGCCCAAAACTTGTGCTTCTCTTGGCTCAGCCTCACAAATAACTGGGGTTATAAGTGTACACCACCATGCCCATGAGAGACACATTTTTAGAAATTCATGTTGCATATTATGGAGGTTAAAATGTAGATTTGTAACTTTTGTGGTGCTGGTGAGTGAAGGCAGGGCTAGCTCATGCTAAGCAACATTCTGCTGCTAAGCTACTTCCTCAGCAAGTTTTGTCAACATATTTTGTTGATACTGAAATGTCACTAAAAGCATGAACTTTCAGTGTAGGCTTACATTTAAAGTAGTTCAGTTTTGTTCATGTAATCTGGTGGTATTTAGAAGAAGCTGTGTTTTTCCCATCCTGTTTTCTATATAATCTTAAAGTAGATCTTGTAGAACAGAAAAGTGTGACAGTTTTCTCTAACCATCTTAAGGATCGTGGTTGATACCCCTTTAACAAAAAAAAAAAAGTAACAAAAGAGAAGCATATTAAATTGAATAAAAATTTTGGGATTTGGGAACCTTTGAAAATTGAAACTCAAATGTCCCTGGAAGCTCAGTTCTTATGCTGAATTTTAGTGAGGAATGGGCAGCCCCCATGTAGGATTTGGTTAGACAAAGGCTGTGGCCTGGTGTTAGATGGTAGTGAAGCCCAGCAGACCTCATACATTCATCTGTGGTTCTCAGTGGAGCTTTCTTTCCCCCTGGATAAGAGCAGTGAGTGCCTGGGATCTAACAGACTAGGTAGGCCGGAGAGGATTTCTTTATAGCCACTTCTAACAGGAAAGCAGGGTGAGGTTAGAATTCATATTTCTAGGTTGTGTGATTTGCTTTGTGAGAAAAGGGTTCTATTTGCCATGACTCACCATGAGGAAAAGGAATTCTGTTTTCTCTGGTCAACATTTCAGGAGAAAGGGAAAGTAAGGAAGGGGCTCTGCATGCCAGAGCCACATGCTTTGGGGTATGGCTTCTGAGTTCCAGCAGTGTGAGGAGAGCTTCAGTAGGGTTTCCAGGGATGATCCTGAAAGCACCTTCCAGTCCGAAAGAAAAGAAAATGTTAAAGGCATAACTCAGTATTTGAATACCAGGCACTGTTTTCCAATTTTTTTTTTTTTAACCTTTCTAATTGAAGTTAGTGCAGCTGAGTTAACACGCAGCAGCGCTATCAAAGCCCTTATTTTATTTATAGACTTCATCTAAAAATAAAGGAATGTGGGATACAGGCAGGTTCCAAATTTCAGAATGATTTTGAAGAACTGGATTTAAAGGCTATGAAATACTTCGGTAGAATTAATAAGTGTGTTATAAGATTGTGTAATCATTTACACTGATGTCAGTGTGAACAAGGTTCGTGAAGAATCCTGAGATATGACTTAAAGATAAAACTGGAAAATAAAGAAGACTTGGTGTGGTGGCACATAGCTGTGGGGGGCGGGCAGGACAGTGAATGTATCTTCTAAGGTAAATGTGGAAATTTATTAATTTGTAACAGTGTGTTTATAAAATTTTGGAATTTGTCCTTACAAACTTTTAAGATTTTAGTTTCATTTTATTTATTCATGATTTTTATGTTTCAAAAGCAACTTTGCAAAAGAAACTTTGAAAGTGTAAACGTCTTTGTGAGAGTTTCCAGTCATGTCGTTCTTACACACTCCTTTGTAAATTTGCAGAGACCTTAAGAGTGGGTTTAAGGATACGTTTCCAGCTTGTTGGTTGGAGAGAGACCATTTGAAGATAGTCCCTCTTGAATGTAAATGTCTTTTTCTTCTTCTGTTGATGAATGGTGTTTAGCATGGATTGTTGCCTTCTCCTGTGCCAGATCAGGTGTAAGCTCTTCTGCGTGGCTTATGGTGTGTGCCGGTAGCTTCTCTCTTACTAAGTGAGCAGCTTGCCCACTAGTGCCAACCTTCCCCTTCGCTTCTGTGGGGTAAGGTTCTCCACTTTTCCTTAGAAAGCCGAGCTCTCAAGGGTTGGCCAGAGAGTTCAGTGAACTAAAGTGCCTGCTTGGGTAGAATGCAGCGATCAGGGTTCTGTCCCCAGCGTGCCATGCTAGCCCCACACCTGGGGCTCGATGAGACAGTGATAGAGACTGGGCGTAGTGGCCCACCTGTAATCCTAGCACTTGGGAGGCTGAAAACAGGAGGATCACTTATGAGTTGGATCTACGAAATGAGACCCTGTAAACTCTGTACTAAATACAAAAAAGAAAAAACACAAAGCCCCACTCAGAACTTCTCCCTTTCCCTTAGTAAGTCTTGAAAGTAATCATAAAATAAAAACATGGCCTATAAAGATGTCTTAACCCACATGGAATTCAGACTTAAAAGGTCAAAAGCAGGATACAGAATTACTTTTGTTTCTGTGCAAGTCATTGTTTCGATCTTCATAGAAATCAGTAGGCCAGCAGGTCACAGCTGGGGAGCATGCGGGAGTTGCCGTCCTTCAAGGCCAGCTGTGGTGCTCG
>NDGN011545938.1:0-10921 GCA_002564285.1 Tympanoctomys barrerae | reverse complement strand
TAACTGTCCTACTAACCTGTTTTGAAACTGTCTCGTTGCTATTTCTTTCTCAATAAAATTAATAATAAATAAGGAAGCTTAGTGCTTAAATAGGAGCAATTAAAGCAGAAACAAAAGCAACTTATTAAGGCACATATGCCTGTTTGTTTTGAAAATTTTTTATCCCAGTTTATATAAATACAATTAATTAGCTATAGCAAACTATTTCAGTACATTTTTATGAAAATATTCCAATTCTGGTGTACATTCTAAGCCATAAATGGACAGGTTTGCATAACATTAAGCACATATGCTCTTTTTTGTAAAGGTATATTTTTACAGCCAAAAGAACAATACTAAAATTCCTGGATTTTTACTTAAAAATAAATTACTATTGCGCATCTTGTTGTTAGTAATTTATAGTAAGATTCCTATTGCTTCGGCCTCACATTTCTTATCCTTACCAACCCTTTGTTAAAGCACATAGATATTCACAGATAGAAATAGAATCTCACTTTAACTGCTACATCTATAAAAAAAGGAGTTAGATTTGTAAGAAGTAAAAGTGTTGAAGGAGTTTTGAACTAATGATCCAACTCCATATTATTTACTTTGATTTTCTATTTAATAAAATTTTGGTAACATGGAATTTTAGTCAGGGCAGCAGTAACAAAAATGTCACAAATCACTTGGAGTGATTAATATCACATTGAAGAACAATACTATTAATGCATAAATTTCACAATTTACTTTGAAGTGATGTGTGTATAGTTTTACTGTATCTTAATAAAGTATTTGTAAAAATGACAGTAACACCCACATTTTAAGAATGAATATAAAGCTATCAAAGAAGTAAAATGATTTCCTCAGTTTCACCCAATATAGTAGAAATATCCACTAGCAGATTGTGTCCTAAACAGTTTATATGGAAACATAGTGCTATTTATCCAAACAGATGGGAGTATTAATTGATTTCACCATATGGACAAATACTATAGGATTATCTCCGCTGCAATTTTTTACCTATGCTTCAAAAATCATAGGCTCTTTGTTTCTTTTTATCTTATTAAGTTTCATGGTTTTTGGTATAATTTTTATTTTGATGTACAGAAAGCAGTAATATCATTCTCGGACTTGGTATTGTAATAAAATTAATTCTGTTTTTAATTACTTGAAGTCCCTGTTACAAATGACAGACTGAAAGAATTTGCTAATCTCACTACATCATGTAAAGAATTGTAGTATTGTCAATAACATGCTTTAAATCTGAAATTAATTGATTACCTCTCATGCAGCAATGAATCATTCTTACTGTAGAGATCAATCTTCCAATATTACACATACTTTTCCCTAGTTCACTAGCTGACTTCTGTTCTTATTTTTGGATCTGTGTTAACGATAAGTAAAATAAACTAGTGTATAAATGCTGCTTTGTTTCAACAGTTTAGATCTTAAATTTTTGAAAGATTACACAAAAGAACTTCTGATTCTAATGAGCCAGAATCAACCGTGAAGCAGTCACTCTGACTTAAAACATTGAATGAACTGTGTGTGAATTGCTTTAGATCAAGAATCTTGGGCTGATGAGATAGCTCAGTGGTCTAAAGTGCTTGCTTTAGCAAGCTTAGGCAAGTGAGCAAGGACCTCATTTCGATCCGCAGCACCACATGCAGCGCCAGCCCTGCCCCTGGGGTGGGCTGAGCCGGCCACACACACAAAACAAGAATCTCCTCCAAAGACCCCACGCTTTTAGAAAGTGGATGAATCATGGGGATAATGTAGGTGAACTGCTGTTAGGAGCTGGAATCTAGTCAGGGGAGTTGAGTTACTGGGATTATTACTGGAAAGGTGTGTTTTTCTCGCCTGTTCCTCCTTTCTCTCTCTCTCTCTGCCTCCTGGTCACCATGACATGAGCAGATTTTCTCTTTATGCCCCTCTGCCATGCCCTTGCTGCTGAAGCTGGTGAACCATAGACGGTAACAATGAACCAAAATAAAACACCCATACCTTAAGTCACAGGTGTCACGTATGGCACCTCAGCAGGGAGAAGAGTGACTGAGATAACATGATAATGAAACTTGGCAAAAAAGTCCCGAGTTTGGTCCAAAAACACTCATGTTGTTGCATGAAGAGACCTGAAGTTCAGAATTGGTTGGTCTTAGACCAGTCTGACCTCCCACCTCGTTATAGACCAGCTGGATGACAATGAACAAATTACATAAACTACTGAGAACTTGGGTTTTCTTTTTTTTTAATCTGTAAAGTGGTATAATAATCCTACTTTTATTTTTTATTGTACTGTATTTTTTTTGGTTGAATTGTTTTTTAGGGCAGGTTTATTTTTTGTGTTTAGTGCCTAGGACTGAACACAGGGCTTCCAGCTTGCTAAGCAAGCATTCTACTGCTGAGCCAAATCCTCAGCCCCAATAATCCTACTTTTAGAGTATCAAATAAAATACTAAATAGCATTATATCCATAATATTTATATATTAAGGAAACTAAATAATGACTAAATAATAATATAATATAATTGTATTTTGTTGTTTCACTCTACAAAATGACTTCTCTGATATAAGCCATAGGAAATTTAATATTGTGAATAATTTTTTCTAAAAAACTGTTTTCTTAAAAAGAAAAAAAATGTTTTCTTGGAATTGCTATTTTTATCCAATATAAAATCTGATATTTGTTTTCATTTGTGGTATCTTTTCTAAACACTATATTTTTCTAAAATTGCTGTGAGTTAGGACAGCTGTGCCAGTGTAGAGAAGTTATTTTTGCTGATTAAAGCAATTTTATTTAAAATAAATAAACTCTGTAGCAGTCCTAGAGTTCTCTTTGTACACACTCAGAAAAAAGCTCACAGCGTGGTTACTTGAAAAGATTTGGGGGTAAAAAAAATGTAAACAAAACTCAGGGCTTGCAATGGATATGAAAGTAGTTCTGCAAGAGAGAGCCTGTGCCCGCTTTTTAAACTGAATGCCACTTGAAGATGGTGTCAAGTGGACTGACACATCTGGCCATTTGCCCTTAGTAAATAAATGTGTGTCATGGAGATGTCACACTGAAATAAACACGGTGGTGAGCACCTGTGAATGTTTTGCTGTTGCTCAACCTCTTCCTCCTGACTTGCCTCTAGTAAAGCTCAGGACCTCATCTGAGGAGGAGCTAAAACAAGCTGGACTTATTTCAATCCACGATCCACATGGTCCTGAATCTGGAGACAGAATCCCTACCATATACAACCCTGAAAACAAGTTTAGAAACACAGGCTGAGCTTGCCAATCATAGTTCTTTCCTTTATCAATATCTGCACTCAATTGTGCACACAAGTACGCCAGCACGCACGTGCGTGCGCACACACACATGCAGAGTAAGTACACCCCTCTTTCCTTTGGCTTTCTGTCACCATCCTCTTCCCCTCCTTCAGGCTCATAGAGAAGCTCCCCTGCAATGGCTGGAATGAGGCTAACAGAGAAAAACCCATTATTCAGGGGTCCAGAGGTGGGGCTCCTGACGTGGCAAGATTACGTTTGCACTGCCTTCATCACTGGTGAGCTCATACTCAAATGTGCTGTCAGGAGGCAGCTTTGGTCAGGAGAGGCTGCTTCTTGGTCAGAGGTGCATTTTTGACGCTGGCTCACCTCTGTCACAGACTGAGCAACTGTCCTTCACCACGCCTTCTAGCCTATCATTCTCTTGGGGACAACCAACACTGAACTACGCCACAACACAGAATAAACCCCTTCTCCTTTATGCTGTACGTATTGACTATTTCCTCCAAGCAGCTGAAAAGTGATTAATACGTTAGCTATATAGATATCTTGAAAGAAAATTTTAGGTTAGGAAGTGGCCCAAGAATACACAAAAGGAAATTATGTATCTGGAGTAGAGAAAAAGACAGAATAGTAAATGATAATATCAGACAAGCTGCTGGGGAGCAGATAATAGGGGACTCAGGTAGTACATCACACTATCAGTGCTTGGTACTATCAATCTAAAGTGGAGAGATCAAATGATCATGCCAATAGATTCAGAAAAAAGAAACTCACACATTCATCACTCATTCGTGGTGAAAACTCTCTGAAAGACAAAAAGAATGACCTCAACTTTACAAAGACCCTTTTAAAAACTCATACGTTTTTTCAGGTTCTTTGTTTTAGCTAAATATAAGTCACATACCAGGTAGTAACCTGGTTTTAAAGATGCTAAGCAACTTCTTTGTGGGAATTCAACTGTGTTGAGTGTGAATTACAGAGATTTCATATGGTTCCATTGCACAGCAAATTAAACAGACTGCATAACATTGTTAGGAAGCAGAATTATTTTTAGAAAACAACTCCCAACTAATAAATGATATCTAAATCCTACAATTTGGCCTACTGCTTAAGTCTCTCTCTCTCTCTCTCTCTCTCTCTCTCTCTCTCTCTCTCTCTCTGTATGTGTGTGCGTGTGTGTGTTGACACGGCAAGAAGTAGACAACACAACTATGAAATAAACTACAAAATCATTGAAGAGAAATGTCATGTAAACTACAAAAAAGATGTGCTTCTCAGATACGGTAATTTAGAATGCTCATGAATATTTCAGTATGGAATAACTAGAAGTTTAGAACAGAACCTATTAGCATATTTCTTTCTTTCTTAGATACAATGTCCAAATTTATTATATACCAAAATGTGCTCATTTTTCTTTCCAAACTATATCATCTTGATAAAGTGTTTCCTAGACCTCGTTTTCATAATGCCATTTGATTAAAAGGAAGTACTACCAGAGTGATTGGTTAAGACTGTGAGCTATGAAGACAACAGCCCTGGGATTAAATCCCAGCATAGCTATTTGGATGCCAGGATGCCACTTTATCTTGCCTAATGTGAGATTAAAGTCAGTACCAATCTCACAGGGCTGTTGTGATGATAAATTAAATAGTTTACATGGAACTGCTTGTAAGGTACTTGGAAAAGAGTAAGAATTTAAAAAATGTGGGCTGTCATTGTTTTGGGAAAATGTATTGCATCACATTGATAGTGATAAGAAACCAGCAACATAATAAGGAATACATTATTCTTCAGAATCATAACTGCTTTGATTCAGTAACTACATCTTGTTATTGCAACAAAAAGAGATGGACAAGATTGTGTGAATGCATAGAAATAATATACATATGCTGGTACTAAAGACAACAAAGTTGAGATCATTAGCATTGGTCAAAAGCAAGATGTTAATAATTTCTGGAGCTTCTTACTCATCTTAAAATTTGACAGCTCAGTATGGGCAGATAGCTCAGCAGTCTCAGTGCTTTACTGACAAGCTCAAGGACCCAGGTTCGATTCCTGGTACCACAGGCTATGTGCAGCATGCTGTTCCAGCCACTGAAACTGGGCATTGTGGCATATGCCTGTAATCCCAGTGCGGAGGAGGCTGACACAGGAAGATCACTACAAGTCAGAACTGTGTAGTGAGACCTTGTACCAAATATGCAAATAATCAAAACACAAAAAATGACAGTTAAGCATTATATTTTATTAGCTTTGAATGTTGTCATTAAAAATCAATGCAAACTATTTGAACTTTTCATGCAGAATCTAAGCCCTTCAAATCATACTACCACATGGAAAATATTATTTCTATGATAAATTTTTATAATACAGACTTTCTTAAGAACAGAATAAATTGATACCTCAGAGTTATTTTCAAATTGGTATTTGAATGCCTCCATATATTACTATCATAATAAAACTTGGAGGCCAAGGTCTGCAGAATAGGGTCTGCCTATTTATTTTTTATATACCTCCATTGTTCTCTGCATTGGCAAAACTTAATCTTGCAAATTCTTCATTGAGTAGAGTGTATTTTTTGGAAAAGCACATTTCTCATTGCATTTAACAAAATCAAATCCTTTTGTGAATCAGACATCAAAAAGCTAAGATAGAAATGCAGTGGCATTTGTGTCATGGGGAAGACACTTACTTTCAGGCTCAGACTGTGGAAACTTGATGTATGCGCTCATGTCAGTCTCTTCATTCCAGCATTTTAAAAGATCGTTCTGGCACGCCGTACATCTTCAACAAATTGTGTTGAGCTAATGACACAGTCAAAAAAAATCAAGATACCATTAAGGATATATAAAATTATTACCAGCTAGAATTAGAACTGCATTGAGAAGCTTTGACACAGACTTTGAAAATGAACATAATTTAAATGGCAGATTTTCAAATTTAGTCCATTAATTCAACCCATTCAATGTAGTCTCTACTGTACACTGTGCAACCAAGTAGAATGGTTTAAAGGCCAATTTTGCTCTCTGTAGTACTTAGGATTTTCTACATGTCATTGAATTTAGAAGTTACGTTGGTTGCCCTGAATAAGGTTCGTATTTGTCCTTGCAAAAGAGGTGCAGCACATTCTGCCCCAGCCAGATCAAATGTTCTCATTTAAGAGGCACATACACAAAGTATTTTGGCATAGATATACAGAGAACTAATTTCAAAAGAGTGATAACATTGTGTGTGTGTGTGTGTGTGTGTGTGTGTGTGTGTGTGTGTGTGTTAGAGTCTCACCCATAGAAGCATTTGCAAAGTTCTGTCTTATGTGGATTCACACACAGCCCTGTCTTGGGGCCACCTCCCAAGGGATCCACAAGTCAATTCAAGTTGCTCAGAAGCCTCTCTGCCACTCACATTCAACACATTCAACTCTTCTCCTTGCTCTAGGAAGAGCTTCCAATCCCTAGTTCCTCTCTGAGTGCAAATTCAAACATCTCCATGGCTTGGCTTCTGCACTTTGCATTCCTATTCATGGAGAAGGTACCTCTTCTCAGAATCGCAGCAGGTGTCTATTAGGACATTCCAAACCCACTGACCATGCTTTTCATGAGAAAGCGAGCTGTGAAGATTAATATGAATTTTCCCCTGAGCAACCACAGCTCAACCTCACATTGATGAAAGGGCAATTATTCTGTTAGCTGAAATGTATTCCATGACCTAGAGGCAAAAAAGATAATCAGCATTTGTCATACATGTTGTTTCTCTGGTATTCTGAAAGACTAGCCAGGGTTTTGCTGAAGGAGGACTTACTATTCTCCCAAGACTGATTTGAAAATAATAAAATGTGCTGTATTTTCGATTCATTCCACTTCCAATACATCTCCATTCAAAAACACATTGGCACTGAGCATATTGAACCACCAAGAACTATAGAGGATCTTAAAGGTAGTGAATCATCATGACTAAAGAAGGAGAAAATATGAGACCTAGGTTGGGCCCATAGGCAAGGTTAGATAACCAAAGGTATTAGTGTCGAGCAGAAGAGCTTGAACACTGGTATTTGGCATTTGCTAGAGCTAGCCCCATTTTAAACAAGATATACTAATCAGGAAGCTCAGATTTTCAGGTTCCAATTCTAAAAATATATTGTTGAAGGTTGTACTCTGTGACCTTCCAAGTATCTGCTCCCTTAAAACACAGGTGGCTGAGCTCTGTGACAGAAATCATAAAAGGGAAGATTCTATGCACCCAGTCCTGCTCCACCCTATGCCAAATATCTGCTCAGCATGCAGGCCTCTAGAAAAAGGCCAGAATTGATATCAGAAATGACCTGGAAATCAACTAACATCTGCATTACTTTCCCAGAAACATCTTTGACTTCATTGTAAGGAAGGACAAAAATACCTATTTCTAAAAACTGTTATAAGGATGATGGTTCTCTTTCTTCTTTTTCTCTCTTCTTTTCCAATTACTCTCACAGTCTATATTTTAAAAACACAGAAAGCTTCAAAGAAATCTAAAAGCTCAGTTGGCACATAAAGACATTTTTATCTGCTTAAATCCAAGTCAAATCTCTCCCTGTAATTTTTGTTTGTTTGTTTCAAATTATTGTCACTTTAGAACTCAGAGCTTCCCCACAGCTATTATATATAGTACAGCTCATTCCCTGGGGGGATTTTCTTTCCAGCAATTATAGACATTTTAATATGATGTGCTTTTAGGTTGTACAATGTGTTTCACACAAGTCACATTTCAAAAAGCTGTGCAGAGTTAAATAATTCACTTAGAGAATTCAATAATATGTAAAAGGAATGGAAAGAAGAAATTAGGAGATGTTGGCTAGACAGAGCATTAAAAACCTGGGGTTGTTAATAAAAGCATTAACTCTGGTGCAGCAAAAAATTCATACTGATCAAAGCAATTGCTGCAGAATATGCAAAGTGTTTGGAGATGTAAGATATGATCATTAATTTAATATTCTGTATCTGGGTAACAACGGGTCAAAACAAGTTAAAATAAAATACCATGGATATCAAAATAAGAGGAAATATATCAGAGGCAGAAATGAAGGAGTCAGTTAAGGATATAACAGAAATGTCTTTATCATCTCTTTGACTATTGGATGTTGTAAGACAATTAGAAGTAATAAATATTTGCTTCCCCAGATGAAAATTTGTAGGAGAGCAACTATTCCTGAACCAGACTGCGGTACAGTCATAATTCACAGAAGAGTAGATTTGGCTCTAAAGCCAGCCTAGGAGTTCTAATTCCACAGTATATTACTTGTTTAGCTCCATAAAAGGGGCTTAACCTTGTGTTTTATATTTTATTTTCACAATGCTGCTCATGGTAAATGGCCAGAAAAGAAAAGTACAGTGCCTTGTGGTATGGAATAATCATGCAAAAATATTACTTGGTGGGTGTTCTTATGTCCTCTTCTTGTTCATTCCTGTGGGGCTGGATATTCTCTGCTCATTTCCTTTTTATACTTATCTAACCAACTGAAGCTAATTGAGCTCTTACATTATTCTGAGGACTGTATCTGCACTTCAAATAGTACTGAACGAAAGAGGTACAGTTCCCTCATAGTGTAATGAGCAAGAAAGACACTAAAGATGTAAAGAAACAAATCACAATTTCAATGTAGAATTTCATAATTATTAAAAGAAATCAAAAGCTAATGCAAAAAATTGAGTCTGAACTTAGTGTTAGAATGCAAACCATCGGGCTGGGGAGATGGCGCAGTGGAATAAGCACTTCCCTGGCAAGCACAAGGGCCTGAGTTCAATCCCAGTTCTGCCAAAAAAAAAGCAAACCATGCCCTTTTCTGCAGTGACATTGAAGCAGAGACAGGAATGACTCCCAGGAGCCAATCAAATGGTGAAACAGAGGATATGTAAGGAGGCCTGAGTGGATGATGCAGGAGAGAGGAAGACATAGGAACAGAGAAAAACAACTCTCACACCAGGAATTTCTGATGTATCACTCAGGATAAATGGAATACTAAGTAGGACTCAGCAAATGATATTTCCCAATCATAGATCTAAATAGTCTATGGTCTAACCATGATTTATTATGAAAGTTTCACTATGCTTCCTTTGCTCAAGCAGCTTGTTCATGAAGTCTAAAGAAAGCAAAAGTATTGGGCTAAGTTATGCCCCCAGATAAAAACTATGTTGGAATTTATTCCTTCATCTGGAGATAGAGTTAATTGCAGAGATGATTATGGTTGAATGAGGGTGTAGGGCTGGGGACCTAGTCTATCGTGCTGGTCTCCTCATGAGAAAGTGAATAAAGCACAGAGATCTCAGTGTCTCCACTACTCACGGTGGAAAAGCTATGTGAGAAGGGAGCTCAGAGAGGTCTACTAAGAGCTCCCCCTCCAGCACCCAGCTCTTGAGCTTCTATCATTCATCAGCGTGAGGGAATAGATCTCTGTTCTTGCGCTCCCCCCAGCCACTGCTAGTGGGACTGCTGGTGTTCAGTTTGCATACGATTTAAAAAGCAAAACACAAAACAGGTGGCATAGTGCACCCTGATTTTCTAAATCCTTCCACATGTCAGCACCTCTGACAGTAGGCCAGACTGTGGAGTAACTTTACAGGAAATTGCAGAGAGTAGAAAGTTGAGTGAGCTCCTGCTGCGCATCTTCTCATGGCTGCCTCTTCCGTGTCTTAGTCTGAGCTGATGGGCTGTGAATGCCACTTCTGTTCTCTGACTCAGGCTCTCACTTATTTCCAGAAAAGTTTATTGTAAGGATTAGTCAACTCCATTATAGTGACAAAGAAGCTGAGGAGCAAAGTGTCCAAGGTCACGGGGTCAAGGAGAAGTACAGGACCTTCACTTGCTCGCCTTCCCTCCCCAGTCTGTAGAGATTGCTTGAAGATTCGTGGCATTATGTCACACTTCTGGCTCCAAGATGCGATTGTCCTGAAGGGTTTCTCCCTCAAAACAGAAAAATACACAGCTTTTCATTAGAGTCCAAATAATGACCAGATCAGAGTGATCTCAAGGAAAACTAAACACGCATTTTTTTTTAGTCTGAATTTATCTTAAGATAATCAGAGAAAGTAGATTTGTATCTAAGAAGAAAGGAGGCAGGTACAATGATTCATTCTTTGTTGAGCCTACCACATGCTTCCTTTTCCAAATGTGGAAATGAAGGCCAGAAATTTCGTATGGCTCTTCCATAATCAGATAGCTACAAAGCGACATTACACTTACATACATACGTCTTATAGGAGAGGAATCTCAATGTGGAAAAAAATGAAAGGTGAAAAATCTACTCAGAGCTATCTGTGCAACCCATAAACTGCTTAATGTGAGGGAACCCAGGACCGAATAAGCAATTTATTCCAAGCCCAAACATCAGACTTACTGAATTACAGGAATAATCACCCTAGGTGTTCTGCAGGTACATCCTCAGACTTTCTCTCCCTGCCCTCAGTGTCTGCGTACTCTCTATGGGGCTTTTGCTATTGCAACCTAAATTGACTGTTTGTTCTTGCAAATCTCATTCCATAAATAGTTGTGTATAAGGTTTGCTTCGATTTAAAGTGCGTGGCCTCTACACTTCCCCGTACATTCCAAGTCTTTCCAAAATAGCAATCACATTCTTCTGGCAGGATGTGTTTACTTATAAACTTCTCTTGCTTATTGTCCCTTTTCTATTTTG
>NDGN011545934.1:11773-30324 GCA_002564285.1 Tympanoctomys barrerae | reverse complement strand
ATCCAGGTTTATTGGGTACAACTTGTATAGCGCATGCAGGAGTGACAGCGTCCCAAGTACAGTAGTAAAGAAAAACATTCTACTTAGGAACAAGTGAAGAACAAAAGCTCTAGAGCCAGGGCTCATTTCAAAATTCAGCTCCACATCTTCCTAGCTATTTGGCCTCGCAAGTGCTAGTCCATGTGTCTGCCTCAGTCTTCTCTGAATTCTCCTGCCACACAACTGCAGAACTCAGGGTGGTTCTGTCCCTTATCCGCACAGGCAGGTATGTGCAGTTTCTCTTAGGCTCGTGCAACAGATAACGTGAGCAACGATCGTTAAGTGCTAGCATTCAGATTTAAGTCTCATAAAACACTGACGTATTAGCCTTATTCTATTTGCTCTGTTATCCTACAACCAGCAATTCTAACACAAACACCAGTAAAGTCTTCTTTGAACAATAAAGCCATAGCACTATTCTTGGTGAATCATAAAAGCTCCCCAAAATCATGAAAAATGGGACTGAAAGTACGACAGAGGCACAGCCAGCCAGTTGTGTCCTTCATGTACTCAATGAACCTAGCAAGAAATGGCTAGAAAATTGGCTTGTAAGCCTCCGTGGACGCACGCTGTAGGGTCACGTATTCTGACCTTAATAAAGTAAATGTCAGAATGGAAAAAGAAGGCCATCAATTATAAGTTCTACTTGTTTTAAAAAGGAGGACTAGGCCTCCAAGGGCCCAGCAACTTGCTCGCATTGCGTGACTAAGTTCCTTAAGGGGGTTAAAATCCCACGGATAAGAACCCCAGGCTTCTGACTCCACACATCTCCCACTTCCTACCCAAAAGTAGCTCCTGCAATCTGGCTAAGAAGTCAGCCCGTCTACTTACTGTCTACGCCACACTCAATCCTACATCTGTGAGATGAGAATTAGACTAGGAAAAATAACTATCTTCTTCTGAATACCTGCCATAAGACAGCAACACACAGACACACACACACACACACACACACACGCCCACAATAAACAAACAGAATAATCCAAATGTAGACTAAAGATATGTGTACAGTGAGTTGGAAACCCAGTATATATTTAAATTCTATTTCATATTTAGATCATAGCCGACTTTAACTGTAATTTAAATTTTAACATGCAGTATGTCCGCCATTTTTCTCACACTTCAACATATTTGTTACTGCTGCACTTTAAACAGTGACCAGTAACAGTATCTTTTCTTTTTTTATGATAAAGAAATAATACCTTGCAGATATTAATGGAGATACTTCATCTTTTGTTGTGGCTGCTAGTGATAATCTGTGGGAACTTCCTAATTCACTTCCAAGCCTTCCTACAACCTCTTTGTTCAAAGGAATCCTTTGAGTGCATGCCAGCCAGAAACTGACCCACACAACTGTATTACTAAGCTTAGCAAGACTCCTACATACCCTGTTACCCTGTATCCTTTTTTTTTTAAATAAGAAATAACGGAAACATTTTGATATAACACCATTGAATTCTATCACAGTCCCATCAACCATCACAGGCAGGAAATGACAATTATCCTGGCCCCTCCCCTGGCAGCCGGAGGCTCCTGGCCAGCTAGCGGCCCGCGGCTTCCACTGCACCGTTTTCCTCGCAGACCTAGGTCACCTAGGTCACTTTCAGCCGGGAGGATCACCTCTCCCACTCGGCCAAGCTGAAGTCGGTCGTCCCATTTTTTACCATGTGGTACCGCTTTCACTATAGCCAGCCTCTCATTTGTAACTTGTTCTGTCTCCTATGTGCAGCACTTTTAGGAATTTGATCAAGAACATCAAGAATCTTTGCGTACAATATCCTTAGCCTCTCGTGCGGTGCCTCGCACACGGCCAGCCCCGAGGCCGCTGGTCTTCAGCGCGCCCGCATGACAGCGCCCTTATTTTTCTTTTAATGACCAGATACAAGTTTCTTTCTTTCTCTTTGGTACCAGGCGTCGAACTCAGGGCCTTGTGTTTGCCAGGCAGTCGCTTATGCCACTAAGCTATAACCCCAGCCAGATATATTTCAATCCACTTTTTCAGTTTATGCACTTAAAAAAAAAAATGTATTTAGTATGCAGCTCAGACTTGAAGTGATCCTACTGTTTTTGGCCTCCCCAGCGCTGGCGTTACAGGTGTGCGCCACCACGCCTGGACTCGTCCGCCAGCTCAGCGCGCCCCGGGAGGGGGACCAGTTGTGGCATGCGGGACGTGGGATCGAACCCTGGTCCCCGCACTTGCCAAAGCAGGAGCTTAGTCCACTGACCTATCCGGCTGGCAGCTTTTTCTGTTTATAATACATTGTATCACGTGGTTTTGCTGTTTTTTATTTTTCATTTTTGGGCGTTGGGAAGTGAACTCAGGACTTTGTGCTTGCCAGGCAGGCGCTGCACTGCTGAGCTATATGCCCGGCCCTGGTTTTGCTGTTTTAAAAATTGTGTGCCATCTCTGACTACAACAGACATTAAACATTTGTGAAACACTCGTGACACGCATCTGCTGTTTAAGGTTGGTTAGGCATATCTAAGCCTCTGTAAACACAGAGGACTTAAAATGGAATTTTACAGCTTTCCAGCTTGCAAGCTTTCATCCCACCGCTTCAGAGAGGGAAAAACTCGGTCTGGAGAAGCGTGACTCTGAAGGTGCGGACAGGAAAGAGGAGGCTCACCAGCAGCTCTGAGCGCAGCAGCCCTCACCTGCCGCGGAGGTTACGGCCCAGGCACCAGGATGAGGGAGACCGGCGCAGCAGCACGGTTATATTTATTTTAGTATGTAGATTTATTTTAAGGCTTTATAAACCTTTCCCACACTTTTAAAAACACTTCTAATGTTACCATTTTCTAAACTCATACGCCTACATAATTTTAACAATATGTGTATACTGTACAGTATGGTATGTATTCATCCGCTGAAGAAATACAGATTGTAAAGTATATTTATAGCGATTTAATATTCTTTTGTTAGAATTCATATTTTAATATGTTTACATAATTTAAATTTTGGGGCAACATCATTGTGCATATAAATATGTACACAGTAGTACACAATACTGCAGAATCCTGCGATATAGCAAAAAATCCACGATAAATAATTTAGATTAATTTTTTTTGAAAACCCGCGAAATAGTCCGTGAAAGTCGAACTGTGAACCAGGGAGGGACTGGTGTCATCACTATTTTTTCTACAAACGTGTGTGCCTGTGTGCCAGATGCCTTGTCACAGCCACAGCACTGGGCGACACAGACTAATGTCCTGTTCCCTGGAGCCAGCTAGAAGTCGCTCTTCCCGTGGTCTGCGATCTGTCGCCTGTGTTCATGCTTGCAGCCATGGATCAGGGCTGCTGCTCTCCAGGTGAGGAGCCTGAAAAGGAAATCGACTGGCCTGCACAGGTCCTGCAAGTGCCGGCTTCTGGGGCTGCTTGGCAGGGGTGGACCACCCCCTCCTTTAAAAAAAATTCTCCAATTTTATCTTCTCCATATTAACTTCACTCTCAGACAAGTTCTGTATAAATCTCCCCCATCTAATTTTTAGGCCATGGTCAAAGTAGAGAATTTTGTTTGTTTCCGAGACAGGGTACTGCTGGCCTTGAATTCCCCATGTAGCTCAGGCTGGCCTTGAACTCATGGAGATCCTCCTGCCTCAGCCTCCGGAGCGATGGGAGAAAACAGAACTTTTGTTCAACCCACAGGCATCATGCACAAACCACAGGGACGAGTAGGAGGGGCGGGGCTGCCCCCAGCACACCAAGGGCGGGCGTCCTCGCTGCGGACTGACCTGCGTTCCCCTGAGCCCTCCGCGGAAGCCCGACGCCCTCGGAGGACGCCGAGGTGACCGCTGCCCGGCCGCGGCCCTGCCCCTCCGTGCTCTGAGCGCGGCCTCGGGGTGCAGACCGAGCTGGCCTCGGGGTCCAGGCGGGGCTGGCCTCGGGCGCCTGGGGCTGGGCAGGGCGCTGGCCTCCGCACGCGGCGCCGGACGGGCCGGGGACGTGGTTCTGTGCCAAGGTCGCGGGTGGAAGATGGAGGCTCGCGCGCGGTGCGTGACCTGACGCTGCGCCAACTCGTCCTGGTGGCCTCGCTGGGCTCGCCGTGCTCCCCGACGGCTGACGTTCTAATAAACAAGGGCGGTGAACCGGCAGGCTCGGGACGGAGAAAGCCGCGCCTAGTCAGGGGACAGGACAGGCCCAGGGCCCCGCCCCTCCCGGCCCCTCCCCCACACCGCCCGGCCCCGCCCCCACACCGCCCGGCCCTGCCCCTCGCCGCCCGGCCCCGCCCCACGCGGCCAGGCCCCGCCCCAAGACTTCTCTGGGAGGGGGTGGGGCAGGCCGGAGTGTTGCGCACGCGCGGCTCCGGCGCGGTTGCCGTGACAGCGCCGCTGGAGGGAAGGCGCGGCCGGGCCTGGGCAGTGGCGCGCAGAGGCGGCGACGCGGCCACCGACAGCCCGCGGCCCGGCCAGAGGCGGCGCCGGGCAGGCCTGAGTAGAGGTGTGCGCCGCCCGTGCGGCGGGAATGCGGGACCGGCTGCCGGAACTCACGGCGGTGAGCGGCAGCGGGACAGGGGTCGGGGATGGGGAGGGGGCGCTGGGCGGCGTCCGAGGGCGGGGCTGCGGGGAGGGCGAGGGCTCGCTGGGTTGGGGGCAGCTGGGAAAGGGGGTCCTGGCGGGGTCTCCAAGGCGGGGCCTTCGAGGCGCACGATTCTGGGGAGTGACCTAGGGGAGAGCCCTGGGGAGGGGTCTCTTGGGGGCCTGGGGTGTCCCCCCACCCCATTCCCGCTGGTTAGGTGGCTCCGGGGGAGGCCCGGCAGAGCGATCCGGTGACACCCAGCTTGATGCCACCCCTCCGTGGGCCGGGGTCTCCGTGCCCGTGGGGCTGCGAGCATTTGCACAGTAAGGCAGGTGTGGCTAGTCTCCGGGGAGCGCAGGGCTGATGCTGCCTGCGTCTTCGTCTTCGCTGTTATCGCAACCAGAAGGGGCTGTGCTCCGGCCTGCCCCACCCAGGGCCTAGGTCAGACGGGGCCCCACGTCGCGAGCTGACTCAGGCCCAGCCCGGGACTGTGCGGGGCACTCAAGGATCTGCTATGCGGGGAAGTTAGGCCTATGAGCGCCCACTTTTCCCCAGCACCTTGGGTGGGCTGCGGGCCTTGCACAGGGCCTGGAACCCCGGCGTTGGGTCCCGCGCTCCCTCTGAGCCACATCCCCAGCTCTGGGGTGTTTTTCATGTTTTTAATTCACGTGTGGTCGCCGAACCTATTTGTGGGGTGCAGCGTGCCATTTCAGCGCACACGCCGTGTCAGGATCAGATAGAGTGGCTGGTATCTGTCGCGCTGGATGTTTATCAGCTGTGTGGAGACGCTCGGGATCCTCCTAGTAGCTCTTGCAAGCATACAGTTGATCGCTGCCCACTCCGATGCTCCGAGCCTCCTCGGAAGCCCTTCCACCCCTCCTGCCGCACCCGTGACTTCCTCAGGCACCCTCCTCCCAGGTCCTGGTAGCCCCTGCTCTCCTCGAAGCTTCTTTGACATGGGCTGTTCCTTAGGCGTGAGGGCGTCCAGCGTTGCTCCAAGCCTGGCTTCTCTCACTTGCCCGAGTGACCGCCAGTCCCATCTACATTTCTGCATATGACCGCATTTCATTCTTCTTGATGGCTGAGTTCTATTAAAAGAGGAACGACTTCTGATGCATTCCACATGTCCGTAAAGATGACAGTCCCGTGACTGAGGCGGTGGGCTTATGGGCTGTGTCAGAGTTAAAGTTTTCTAGGCCAGCAGGCGGAACTATGTTTTTTCCCTCTCTGGAAAGTACAAGAACTGATCCCGGCTGGGTGTTAACCGTTTCATTTTTCCAGGGCTCCAACGCAGCCTCTGCCCTCTGAATTGCTGCTGCCTGAGGCTCCCCAGCCTGTGCGAGTTAGCCTCTGTCCCTTGCTCCTGGAACGGGGCTGGCTGTGTCCCCCGGGTGGGGAGAATAGCAATAGCAGCTCCTGGCGTCCTCTGTGGGCTCCTGAGGAACTCTGGGGAAGGCAGTTGATCCTTGGACACGGCAGTTACGTGTGAGACTCGGCCCGAGACAGTCCCTTCGTGGGACGCTTCCTTCTTTCTCTTACTAATGGACGAACATTTCTACGGTCCCTGCAGACAGGAGCAGCATCACATTCAGCAGTAGTCACCGTGGCATCCTCTGGCCCCCTGGAAATCTCCAGTGCCACGCAGCAGGGGCCATCATGTGTTAAATGTCACACAGTATGGGACAGCTGTCCTCATTTAGGGAAGGACAGCAGGGTAAGGGAGGGAAGCAGGAAGGAAGCCGGTCAGCAGACGGCTCAGAAGGCAGCCCTCGGTCACTTCTCAGCCCGCCCCCTCCCGAGCCGCCCAGGAGGACGTAGAAATGGGTTTGCTCCAGAGTGTCCGCCCAGCTGAGGCCTTATCTGGCCTCATGCCTTCCGCTCGATGGAGGAGCCGCCTTGGCAGCAAGCAGCTGTGGAGCTGTGCTGCGGCTCGGGGAGGCCTCGTGCGCTCCTCAGTGCTTTGATTCTCCGGTGTGGTTTTTCTGTTGTTTTTTAGGCAGGGTCTTGCTGTGTAGCCCAGGCTGGTCTTGACTCGAGGTCCTCCTGCCTCAGCCTCCTGGGAGCTGGGATTACAGGCGCACTCCCATACCCTGGAGTAGAGGTGACAGCGTGTCTTGTGTCTCACGAAGGAAGTTTAGAAGCAGAATTGTCTCATGTGCATAGCTCTGTAAGAAGTGGGTGGAAGGAAGCCACCTGCAGTCTGTGCACTAGTCGTATTATTTTTATGCTTTCAGGAAGTTCTAAGAGCCGTCCTTGCTACGAAAGATAACTAACATTGAGCTTTACATTCTTAATCTTTAGTGGGTTTAAAATTTAAAAACTTTCCTTAATGCTACCAATTATTATTTTTCTTTGAATATGTCATTTCCAAGTAGCTTGAGGGTAGGTGAATATTGATTAACAACCATTTTTCTGGGGCTGGGGAGATAGCTCAGTACAATAAGTGCTTGCCTGGCAAGTGCAAGGGCCTGAGTTTAATCCCCAGTTCTGCCAAAAAAAAAAAAAAAAAAAAAGAAAGAAACAAAAACCAACCATTTTTCTACATGGCTGGCATTTCTGTGAAACTTACTATTTGATTTTGGAAGCTAAAATGGCTCGTCTATAACAACCAAAGTGTTTGCAGTTTCACCAGAGAAGTTTTCTTTCTTGGCTATTAGTGCTTTTTTAATTTTATTTTATTTAGTGTATTTGGTACAGCGTCTCGCTCTGCAGCTTGAACTCAGTGACTGTCCTGCTTTCAGCCTCCCAGCACTGGGATTACAGGCGTGCACACGCATGCTGGGTCTCAGGTGGCTGGCTCAGTGTGCCTGGGGTGGAGCCAGCCCGGTCCCTGTGCTTGCCTAGGTAGGCGCTCAGTATGCTGAGCTAGCTCATCAGCCCTTTTCTTTTCCTATTTACTTGGTACAGCATCTCACTACGCAGCTGAGACTTGTCGTGATCCTCCTGTCTCAGCCTCCCCAGCGCTGGGATTACAGGTGTGGGCCAGCACGCCGGCCTTCGTGGCTTGCAGTGTCTGGGATTGAGCTCTGGTTCTTGTGTTTGCCAGGCAGGTGCTTAGACCTCCCAGCTATCTCGCCAGCCTGGAGTGCTTCCTTCTGAGAAGCAGGGAGCACACTGGTAACTGATTGCAAAGGCCTTAAAGCAGGGTACGTTCACGTATTTCGTGCCGGCACAGTATGTCCGGCTGAGCGTGCAGTCACGCGGGCCAGGCACGCCTCCCTGGCCCGCAGCAGGGCACTGCCGCTTCTGGTGTGTGGGATGTTGGGTGAAGCCGCTCTGGTACCTGGAGCTTCTGCCGGGTCCTTCCTAGCGGGGCCTCCCTAGCGGCACCCGCGCAGGCAGGCAGAAGGAAGCAGAGAGGACCCGCAGCCCCGGGAGGTGGGCCGCCGCTCGGGCGGGAGGAGTTGAGAGCGGGTAGCTGGTCCCAGAGAAATGGGTCCGAATGATTATCCGCTCGCTTTCTGCAAGGAGCTTATTGATGCAGACAGAAGCATGTTGAACTCGGCAGGGCTGCAGGTTTCAGCTGCGGGAGCTGTTTGCGTGGAAGTCAACAAGTCCTGCAGCTGTGTGGTAGTTGTTAAGAGACCTAAGAGAAACGAGGGCAGCACTTTCTGGACTGGAGTCAGGTGATGAAGCACAAATGGTTTTTTTGAGAGCAGGAAGCACTATGTAGACTTTTTTTTTTTAGTTCTAGTGTGTGTGTGTGCACGTGTGTGTGCACGTGCGTGCGCATGTGCGTGCTTCCTGGGCTTCCTGCTTGTTAGGCAGGCGTTCTGCCACTGAACGAAATCCCCAGCCCCTGTTTCTAGTTTTTGACAGCTCATATTGGTACGTGGAGTGCAGAGTGTAGAGACTCAAGCTTCTGGTTCATAAAATAGGAACCTTTAAGCCAGGCACTCAGGAGGCTGAGGCAGGAGAATCCTAAGTTCAAGGCCAGCCTTGAGGAGGAGCCCGGCTCTGCCCGTTCCTTGGTGTGTGCTCCGCCCTCCCATCCCTGTCCCTCTTAGTCCCTCACTGCAGCTGTGTGCCATTTCAGACACGGTGCAGAGGAGCCTGGCAGGCTCTTGCGCGGCTCGTGCAGGGCCAGGCAGCATGCAGGGAGCAGTGGGAAGTGGCACAGAGCGCCCGAGCCCAGGAGGGGTCTGTGGGCATGTGCACCAGCTCTGGGGGCAGCCCTGGAGCTTTGGGGACAGGCTGGGTGAGCTCTCAGCAGAGGCGGCGCACACCTGCCCTGAGCCAGGCTCCACGCGGGGTAGGGAGGGCAGAGAAGGTGGAAAGGTCAGCGCAAGGTGGCCAGCCCTGCCCCAAGTTTAGATGCTCTATTCAAGCCCACTTGGCATCCTCTGTCCGTCCTGGTCCTGGTCCTGGTCCTGGTCCTGGTCCTGGAGGTGGAGTGTGATTCACCTGGCCAGCTGTGCGTTTTGGGTTGGCACAGCGAGCTGTGTGCCTTGTGGCATCCTCGCCACACAGGGTTGTGGGGTCCTGGAGGAGGGCAGTGGGCGTGGCACTTGTGCTGCCGGTGATCTCGATGGTGGTGGGGACCTGGTGGTCAGTGTGCAGTGTCGCACCGCATGGGGCTTCAGGTGTGATGTCACGCAGTGTGTGTCAGCGTGGGATCTCCAGGCCTGCCGGGGAGACGGGAGCAGAGTGGCAGGAGGATTTGTGCAGTGAGAAGCCGTGTGTGCAGGGCTGGGCTCCTTGTCTGACAGTTGGGTCGCAGTGCAGAGAAGGTAGGTAGTGAGTGTGCAGAAAGGACTGTCCCGCGGGGTGTGCCGCACGCCGCCAGCTGTTGGCTCTCGCCATTACTTACGCCAGCCTTTGTCCATCCGGATGGTTATGTTGGAAGAAGAACTCAGTGTGTCCCAGAAGGACGGACACAGTGGACGTCAGGGCAGTGCTGTGGGCTCCCGATGCCTGCGTCTGGCGACCTTTCCTATACAGCATGGAGAGAACGGTGTCCAGAGCGGCCGGGCTGGGCTCTGTCCACCCCCCTCGGCCCCGGCCCAGCACTGACGGCGTACACATCCAGTCGCAGGGCCGATGGTCCTGCAAGCCTGGCAGCAGCTGCCTGTCCCTGGCTGGCGCAGTCACAGAGGGGACTCGCGTTGTCTCTGCTGGTTTTTTTTTTCTTCCTATTTTGAGACAGGGTCTCACTGTGCAGCTCCCCATGGCCTTGAATTCACTGTGTTGCCTAGGCTGCGCATGATGACCTCACGATGATTCTCCTGCCTCAGCCTCCTGAGTGCTGCACTTACCGGCATGCACCACCACACCCAGCTTGTCCTTTTCTAAGGAGGCTTGTTTTGATTTTTTATTTATTTATTTATTGGTGGAACCGAGGATTGAACTCAGACCCTTGCACTTGCTAGGGAAGTGCTTGTTCCACTGAGCCGTCTCCCCGGCCCCATTGTCTTGTTTTTTTAAAGGAGGATTCTTTTGATCTTTAACAGAAATGCTCCTTCATCTAGCAGGCAGTGGGACTGCGTCAGGGCTTGCGTGGGGCAGATGCTGCCCAAGGGCTGTCCCCCAGCCTGGCACTGAATGTGGCCTCACTGTGCTGCTGGGGACAGTGGAGGCCCTGCCATGGTGTGGCTGTCGCGTGAGTGCCGCCACGTCTTAGTGCGTGGGGAGGACAGAGAAGGGAAGGCTGGGAAGACCCCGAGTGGGCCGTGAGGCTGCTGGTCTGTAGGACTCGGGGTGGGGGCTCTCCTGGCAAGCGGGGGGTTTGTAGGTGACGGTGGTGTGTGGCCAAGTTCCGCCGCACAGGGAGGCCCCGGGTCTCTGCCTGCCTGTGCCTGGGGGATTGGCCGCACCTGCTGCCCCCAACAGATGGGTGAGTTTTCATGCCTGCTAGCGGAGTGGCTCAGGCTCCTGCTGTCTGTCCCGTGGGGTGGGTTTGCCTGCCGACAGCTGTGTGGCACAGCCACAGGGAGGCCCAGGAAGGACAGGTTGGGGTTCTGGGAGCCCCAGGGCTCCTTACAATGTGGGCTTGGGATTTTCATAGCACAGAGTGCGCAAAGCTGGCACCTGTAAACCCAGAGCCGCTGTCAGAGCCCTGAGAGCCAAGTGGCAGGTGGGGTGCTCTCCCTGTCTCGTGCTCCTCGGGTCCAGGTGCTAAAAGGATGCAGTGTCACCCGTGTGCCGACTGAAGGTGTGTGCAGGTCCTCGGCCCTCAGCAGACCTCAGCTTCTGTGGAGCGGGCCCTGCGGGCAAGTGGATGAATATCCAGGGCTGGAGAGCCGAGGTGGGGCTGTGAGAGGGGCTGCCCTCCATCTCTCAGCTGCCCGAAGCCGGCCTCTGGATGACCTCTGCCTTCTTGGGAGAGGCCCGCTTGGCAATACCTGGCCTGGTGGTGCCCCACGCAGTGATGGGACGGAAGGACACAGCGCCCTCCTCCCTCCCTATCTCGGAGGAGCAGCCCGATCCTGTCCCCAGCATGGGTGGGACCATCTTATCTCCCGAGGGTGGCCTGACCACAGAAGCAGGGCACAGATGTGCCGGAGGCGGGTAGAGGCTTCTGGGATTCTGAGGCCAAGCTGTGGGACCTGGGTGTGCAGAAGAGGATTTGTCTTGCTTCCTGGCGCGTGTAGCAGGGCTGCTGGAGTAGGATTCTGTGGCCGCATTTCCCTGGACGGTCGGTGGGTAAGCAGCACGCTGGACTTGCGCCAGGGGGATACCCAAGGTTGGTGGCCCGCTGGCTCCTGAGGGTACAGATGGAGCTGTGCTGACTCCCAGAGGCCGGGGACAAGATCGGGAGCGCAGTCCCAAGGCCCCGAATGTGCGCACGGTCCTCTTCCCTGGTGCTGTGCTCGCAGCTTCTTTCATGCTGGTTTGACTTGCCTGAAAGTGAGATGCTTGGCCTGCTCGGGCTCCTGGCTCCTGGGCAGGGGCCAGCCGTGCACTGCGACCAGGGAGGCCCCAGCCGCTGCCACCGCATGCGGCACCTCTGGCCCAGGGCAGCACCTGGGTGTGTGTGCTTGGTGGTTTCTTAAGCTGGTTTCTGATGAGCAGCACCCTCCCGGCTCTTCCTAGTGGCCCAGGTTTGCTTTTGTCCTCGATGGCGTCACCCTGGTCCACTGGAAGGTCACAGTGGCGTTAGCCTGTGTGCGTGAGGGGACTGGGGCTGCCCACCAGGGAGAAGCGAGGGGCGCCACTGGTATGCGAGAGAGCTCTGGGAGGGGTGCCGTGAGCTCGAGGAAGCTAGCTGGTGGGTCAGCAGGTTTAGTCTTGCGTGGGAAACGGTAACGCGCAGCCCCCGCAGCTTCGCTGTTGCAGGGCAACGCTGGCCCAGGGCGCAAGTGCAGGCCTGGAATCAGGCGGCTCCTTGGGCTCCCCCCCACCCCCCCCCCGCTGGGCCGCCGCTGGGCCCTGCGGGTCGCGGGTTGCTGCAGTCAGGGTGCGCCCGCCAGGGTCTTACGGCGCCCACTGCTGTGCCTCTCGGCTCACTGTGTGAGCTTTTAAAAATCAGAATGTGACGTTTTGTTTTCCATTTTAGTGTAGGAAAGATGATGATGGGGACACGGCTGTCGCTGTTGACAAGGACCATTTCATGGACGACTTCTTCCACCAGGTAAGGGCGCCTCAGGAGGCTGCACCATTAGGTGCTTCTCTGTGAACAGTTAGTGAGGTTTTGTAATGGTGCTGCTGCTGGGTTTGAAATGACACTGAACAGATATGGTTGCCATGTGCTGCAGGGCTGCAGGGTGGCCCACGGGTGGCACCACCCACGCCCGGCCGCTGTCTGACCATCCAGGCTTGTGCTGTGGTGTTCTGGTGCGCGGCTGCCTTTTAGGACTGTGGGCTGGGTGAGGAAGGCTCTGGGTGTGAGTGCTACAGGTGCCAGCCCCGAGGCGGGCAGCCTTGGTGGGCGCTGTGGTCTCCCCTGGGAGCCCTGGGCCCAGGCTGGCTGCTGTCACGCTCCCCCGTGCCTGGGCGGGGTGGGCCCCGCAGCTGGGCTGCTGCCCTGAGGTGCCCCTGCAACACTGTCTCCTAGGCCAGGGCTCCCGAGGGTGGACTGTGCCACCCCGGGCCTCTCGTGGTGCAGTCTGGGCGTGGGGCCTCGCTCCAGCGGGTGCAGGGCTCTGTCCTGCGGCGTCCTTGTCATTTCCGTTTCCCAGGGCTCCTCCTTTCCGCATGGCTGTGAAGCACACAGCGGTTCTGCAGGCCCATGCAGCCGCCGTGGGGCTCAGGGTGTCCCGTGCTGTGGGCCCGAGACGCGTGCAGCTGAGCGCTCCGCCGTGGGCAGCTGACGTGGCGGCCTCCTTCCTCCTGCTGAGGCTCCGCTTTTGCTCAGCTGTTGGTGTGCAGTTTATTCTGTGAAATGCTGGGTAGAGAAACAAAGATTTGTTCTGATGGACTCAGTTCTGGGGGCTGGTATTCAGATCTTGAATATTACCCGGATCACCGTGAATAGGGGCGCTTGCTCAAGCCTGAGACAGTGCTCTGAGGAGGGGCGGGGTGAGCTGTTTGTTTGTTTGTCTTTTTGACGCAGGGTTTCGCTCTATAGCGCGGGCTGGCCTTGAACTCACTGTGTAACCCAAGCTGGCCTTGAGCTCATGGTGATGCTCCTGCCTCAGTCTCCTGAGTGCTGGGATTACAGGTGTGCACCAGCATGCCCGGTCGCGGTTGTTTTTTGAGACAGAGACCCTTCATCCCTTGGTGCCATCGAGCCACTTGGGGCTCCTGCTGAGGAGACATCAGCTTTGTGCATGTATGGGGGGTCCTGGGGCCCCCTGCTCACAACTCTTGAGTCCTCATGAGGACCTCAGCAGAGGTGTCCTCAGATGCACACTGACACAGAGCCTGTGCCCCAGGCCCAGACCCTGAGATTGTGGTCACAACGGCAGAGCAGAACCTTGAAGGGCATCAGCTATGTTATAGTGCCGTTCTCGTGTTAGGAAAACAAGGCCGTGAGTTGACACCCCCAGGCGTTGTGTGCTGGCCGGGGCTGCTCTTGGCACCCTGTTGTGCTGGCCTCCAGCACCCCCGCAGTGTGACGTGTGTCCCTGGGCTGCAGGGTGCATCTCGCTGGTGCTATCCCTGGGGAGTCTCGGGCCTGGCAGGGTCACCTGTGCGTCCCGGGAGGTTGTGTGGGCTGACCGATGCCTGCCTGGGTGAGAGCGTGGGCGCGCGTGGCGCAGGCTGTGCTCTGTGCAAAGGCTCCTGCTCGGGCTGTTGTCTCTTGCCGTGGGCCTCTGGGACCTTGCACTTGAGGTCGTAAAGAGCCACAGCACATAGAGCTGGCCACACTGGTGGCTGCTGTCTCTCCAGGTGGAGGAGATCAGAAGCAGCACCGCCAAGATAGCGCAGTACGTGGAGGACGTGAGGAAGAACCACAGCATCATCCTGTCGGCACCAAACCCTGAAGGAAGTAAGCAGCCGTCGCGGGTGGTCAGTGTGTGGAGCTCCCGGTCCATCCGTGTCTGTGTGCCCGGTTCCCAGTTCTCTGGCTGTGGACGGTGCAGGTCTCAGCCCTCGCTTCCCACCACCAGAGTGGGAGCTCACAGACGCGCTGCCCGGGCAGCCCTCCCACCAGGCTCCTGAGCAGCCCCAGTGCACAGCTGCGGCGCGGGTGAGCGTCACGCTGAGCACACGCTGGTGACTGCAGAAGCTGGGGCCTGCGGGGTCTGGCCTGGGGTCCAGTTGTCGGAGAGCTCTGTGCAGTGGGCGGCCGCCCGAGAGCGGCGTGAGGCTGCTCCAGAGGAGCTGTGGGAGCATCTGAGCGAGCCACACGTGCCACACGTGTGTGCCACATGTGCCAGGGAAGAGTGAGCGCCTGTGCCGGGCAGCGCCCACGGAGAGCTTTGTGGGCCGTGGAGCCTGGAGCCGGCCGGCCCGCCGGAGCCCACACACGTTCTCGGGAGCTGGGGAGCACTGTCTGTCTTTCCTTTCTTCCCGGCAGGCAGTGTGTCCATGTTGATGAGAGCAGCCCCTGCGTCTTCTGTTGCCTTGTCGGTAGCAGCCCGCCAGTGCTACGTGCGGCCTCCCCTTCTCCCCAGTTACTCTGCTCCTTTCTCCCTAGATCTGTTGGATTACTTTCTCCGGGTAGTGAGGTTTCCGTCTCGCTCCTTTGGGGCGTTCTTCCTTGTTTTGCTTTTGCCTTTTGGGGACGGCCTCCCTGTGGAGTGTAGGCTGGCCTAGCACTCGCAGCAGTCCTCCCGCCTCAGCCTCCCACTGCTGGGTTGAGAGGCGTGCCCACCCAGCCCGGCCGTTCTTCCTGCTCATTCTTGGCTGACCCAGTTCACCGAGCCCAGCCCTGTGCTGGGCGGGCAGAGGCAGAGGTGGGTGCTCACTCTCAGCCTCGGAGGAAGGCGTGAGGCCGAGCCGGTGTCTTGTGTGCTGAAGGAACATGCACCTGGCCTTCAGGCGCGGAAGGACGCACCACGCTGCTAACCTGGTGCGCGCCTGGTGTGAGAAGGGTGCCTTTGCCCGCTCGAGGCCCTGCTCTGACGCAGAGCCGTGTCACAGCCCGAGCGCTGGGCTGTGTCCCAGGGCCTTCTGTGGCCAGCCCGCCCTGGCCCTGCCTTCGGGGGTGTCCCTGTGTCCCTCGAGGGGTGGTGGTCCTGTGGCCCTTGAGGCCCCATAGAGAACCTGAACCTGTCGAGTGCAGCGTTCAGAAATGTGTTCGTTCCCCAGCCAGCATTTTTCGTAACGTCTTCACTCCTAGGAAAATGGAATGGGGTAAAAGACGAGTGTTCTTTCCTCTGAGACATCTGTGTCCAGAGCGTTGCTCTGCCCCGCTGGTGCGGCTGCGCCTGTCGCCTGGTACGCTGCAGGCTGTTAGCGCCTCACGGCATCCCTGCAGACCTGGAGGGCAGCTGCTGCTCCCTGGCTGAGGCACGGAGCAGGAAGAGGGGTCCAGCTGCCCCGCGGCTGCTCTCCGCCTGGGGTGCCTAGGAGAAGGTGCCCGGGACAGGGCTGGCACCCCCACCCCCGCCCGCCCAAAGAACCAAGTGGCCCTGCTTGGGCCATGGCACAGGAGGGCCAGGGGCTGCCAGCATCCAGCCTTCCGCAGGGCCCTGCACTCCGCCCACAGCAGGCTTTGCATGCAGTTTCTGTGCTTGCTGGGGTTACACTTGCTGAGGTCCTGGGGGTTGGTGTTCCCTGTGTTGGTCCTGGAAGCTGCGAGGCACGCTGGCTGCAGATGGGCCTACCCAGTAATGTCTTGCCCTACGGAGTGGTGCAGCCGCCTCCTGTACATTTCTGGCCTCTGGGCTCCAGGGTGTCCTCCAGTCCTGCCCCGGGTCCTAGGAGACACTGAGACCTCCAGGGAGCTGCTTACCCAGCAGCACTGGGGGGGCCTCGCGTGTGGCTCCTCCCGAGTACCCCCCGGCCGCAGCTCCGCTTGTCTGCCCCGTTCTTTGCTCAGAAGCTGCAGAGCCTCCATGTGCAGCGGGTGTGGCTGCCCCACGGGCCCTGGTCCCCAGGGCTGTCCAGGGCTCCATTTCGCCTCCTGTGGCCATGAGGCTCCCTGTGCTCCGAGGTCAGACTGCTGGGCCCTGGAGGACACGGTTTCCACACTGTGAGGGCTCTCAGGAAGTGCTGTGCGATTGTTCCCCAGTGACTGTGGGTGACCTTTCCCTGGATGGTGGCCCAGACCTTGAGCAGCTCTAGCGCTCGGAGAGCGGCACGGGTGTCGGGTGGGTGGCCTGGCTGCTTGGGGCACGCGTGGTGGGCCCTGCCTCAGGAGCAGGCACAGCGGGGCTTGGCCCTGTCTCGTCCGAGCCCCGCTGTGAGCTGTTGATGTGCAGCGCCACGTGCGGCCGGGGCCCCTGCAGGGCTGTGGACAGCCCAAGGCCTGCCGTGGGCGCCTGGCGGCCATGGAGACCGCCCTCCTGCTGACGCTGGTGGGTGGGCCGTGCTAAGGCTGAGCGCTGTGGCTCAGATGCCTCATTTTGAATTTTTAAAGAAATCAAAGAAGAACTCGAAGACCTGAACAAAGAAATCAAGAAAACTGCTAACAAAATTCGGGCCAAGCTCAAGTGTAAGTTTAAAGTTTGATTATCCAGGGTGGGAATATGGGTAGTTATTACTTCTTCTTTCTTTTTTATTCTCTTGCATTTTCAAAAGTTGTGGCCATCTTAGAGCGGACTGTGTGTTTGGAAGGGCTACTGCATATCCGACAGGAGGAAGCAGCTGGTTGGATTCCTGGCTTTCAAGTCACTTTGCGTAACTCTTGTTTGTGTTGTTTCAGCATTAGGTAATCGGGTCCATAGTTAAGTTTGTTCACTTACTGGTTTTCTCCTTCCTTCCTTCCCTCCTTTCTTCCTTCTCTCTTTGCCTCCCTCCCTCCCTCCCATTTTTTGAGACAGGATCTACCTGTGTAGCTTTCACCTCACTATGTAGCTCAGGATGCCTCCAATTTTGGGGATCCTCATGCTCAGCTTTGTGAGTGCTAGGATTACGGGCATGTGCCTCCTTGTCTAGGTTTCTTTAACTTCAGAAATCGCTGTGTTTGCTTACGTTTGCAGTGGGGTCTCGTGCTGTTGCCCAGGCCAGCTTTTGGCTTGAGAGAGCCTCCTGTCTCAGCTCTTAATGCTGGGACTGTAAGTGTGCTCCACTGTGCATGGTGAGAGGTTGCTTTTGCTGTCATTTAGAACTGCTTTATAGGCCCGGGGAGATAGCTCAGTGATCTAAGCACCTGCCTGGCAAGCCCAAGCACCTGAGTTCCATCCCTGGTACCACATGCCTTGCCAGCCCCAGAACTGTGGTGTACCATGCTGGCCACCGAGACCAGGCGTGGTGGTGCACACCTGTAATCCCAGTGCTGGGGAGGCTGAGACAGGAGGATCACTATGGGACAAGCTGAGTAGTGAGGCCCTGTACCAATTAAATAAAAAAAGATTTGAAAAAAAATCTTAAAACAAACGCAAGTGCCTTATGGCCGTGTGAGGGGCTGTGCCATTCTCGAGTCACGCCCGTTGGGGAGGGCGGAGGGGAAGGGTCTGGCTTCTCCCTCGCCTGTCTCCACTTCACATCCCTGTGCTCTCCATGGCCTCTACCTCAGCAGTCCACGAGTGAGCGTGCGTGCGTGCGCATGTTGGTCACAGTAGAGACAGCTCCCTGCGGCATGCCCTGGGGACCGTGTCCAGAGGTGCCTGGCTCGTGTCCGAGGAGGCCTGCTTTGAAGATAGCGAAGAGAGCAGGGTGAGGCCTGCCGGGCGCACCCGCGCTCTGCCCGGAGCTCACTCCGTCCTGCTTCCTTGCAGCCATCGAGCAGAGCGTCAGTCAGGATGATAGCGAGAGCTGGACCTCCGTGGACCTTCGCATCCGCAGGACCCAGGTCTGGCTCTGAGCCTCCGTCAGCAGAAGTGACGTGGGGAGCAGGGCTCGCCTTCCTTCAGACCCGGCGTGGCTACCTGTGTGACCGGTGCATGCTCTGAATGTCCCCCGCCCCCAGAGCGGAGTCCCGGGTCCTGTCTGTGCCGGGTGCAGAGTGCGGGGTGCAGAGAGGCGCTCAGGGCCTGCGTCACAGAGGTCGCTGTGAGCAGATGGCTGGCGAGCCGGGGCTTCTGCGGCGGGCGGGTGTGGGCTGCCGGGCACCGCCGTGGGAACCATGCGGAGGTTTCTCGGAAACCTGACAGGAGGCCTTCGGCTCCGGCCAGCTGCTCCTCTTCCCGGCCTCTTCCCGAGAGGTCAGGGAGGTCGTAGGCCTGCCACACCTTGGTGACAGCAGCACAGCCCCTTCCAGTTAGATGTGGGAAGTGGCCTCTGCCTGGGCAGCGGGTGGGGAGATGAGGAGGCAAGATGGGCGTGAGCGGTGGGCGCTGCCCCGCCAGAAAAGGGCAGATTCGAGGCATTTGGAGGGAAGCGGTGTGCACTGGGACCATGATAACTCCAGGCGAATAAGTCAGACGCACAAAATGTCACATGGTTTCTCTTATTTAAGAAACCCAATGTATAAGTAATTTAAAGAACAAAATAAAAGACATCATGAGGGCCAGGGAGATGGCTCAGTAGAATAAGCGCTTCCCTGGCAAGCACAAGGACCTGAGTT
>NDGN011545934.1:0-11723 GCA_002564285.1 Tympanoctomys barrerae | reverse complement strand
AAAAAAAAAAAAAAAAAAAAAGACATCATGAAATAGGAAGACATATCTGTGAGAGGGACCTGGAGTTGGAGGGGAGCTGGGGGAGGGGTGTGGGTGCCAGGTCCCCACAGCATCACGCAGCGCAAACGAGGGCTGGCAACTGACAGGAAAGCACCACCATGTGTGCCTGGCTTGGGCACACTTGGGCACGCATGTGCGCACGCACACGGGTTGGCTGGCCGCAGCTGCCGCGCCCTGCACCTCCTGTCTCCAGGACGTCCAGGGCTGGGTACAGACCCTGACCCTGTGCATACGCTGCCTCTCACGGGCGCACTCTGCTCTGGGCCGAGATGAGCCTGCCTGTGCCCCTCCTGCTGCCAGGGCAGGCCCCCGCGTGGCATGCTTTCACAGCTTCTGCTCTTCCTGCTGGGATGCCTGGACACCAGCATGCCACACACTGAGGTCAGGGGCAGCGCCTGTCCTCAGATCCCGCTCTGCCTGCCTGCAGCATTCCGTGCTGTCCCGGAAGTTCGTGGAGGTCATGACAGAGTACAACGAGGCCCAGACTCTGTTTCGGGAGCGGAGCAAAGGACGAATACAGCGCCAGCTTGAGATCAGTGAGTCCAGGGTGCAGTGGGAGCGTTGTCCTCCTTCCTCCGCGCTGACGTCACCAGCTGTCGCCAACATTCACACATGGGACTTCTCCTGGCTTCCTTGTCTGGGAACCAGCCAAACCTAGTATTTGTTTACAACACCCAAAAATTCTTTGTTGACTGTTGGATTTTTGGGGCAGGGTTTGGTTTTGGACCCACTATGTAGTCCAGGCTGGCCTTGAACTCACAGTGATCCCCCTGCCTCAGCCTCCTAAGTGCTAGGGTTACAGGCCTGTGTCACTGTGTGAGGCCTCAGAAGTTCCAGGTGAGGGGCTTTAAATTAATTTCCAACTTCCAGCACTTGCGGCAGTTCAGGGGGATTGGAAAAGCTTCCCATGACCGTGTGTGCCAGTCCCTCCATCCGGGCTCCTGGCCCGGTGACCGTGTGTCCCGTGGCACGGTCGGCGTCCCCTCCCCCCTCAGCCGACACCTGCACGAGCCTGGGGACTGTGGTGGCTGGCCAGGCATGCTGGCCCCCATGAGTGTGTGTCGTCCGCAGCTGGAAGGAACACCACAGACGCGGAGCTGGAGGAGATGCTGGAGAGCGGGAAGCCGTCCGTCTTCATCTCCGACGTGAGTAGTCCGCCCTCGCCCATCCTGGCTCCTCTGTGCCACCTGCCCGCCCTCACGGGTCCCTCTTGTATCTCTCAAAGATCATCTCGGACTCTCACATCACCAGACAAGCACTCAACGAGATTGAGTCGCGCCACAAGGACATCCTGAAGCTGGAGACCAGCATCCGGGAGCTGCACGAGATGTTCATGGACATGGCCATGTTCGTGGAGACACAGGTGAGCTGGGCGTGCAGCGGCGGGACCTCCTGTCACCGAGCCGCGGTTGTTCACAGCCTCGGCCCTCCTGGCTCTGCCTTCTTGTGGAGCTTTCAGCAGAATGCACTGGAAGGTTAGGCAGTGGCAGGAGACAGGAGCATCCCATGGTGCACTGCACGTGGGAGCCTGAGCGTAGACACTGGCAGGAGCCCAGCCGTGGGGCACAGCGTTCCCAGAGGAAGGGTGCCCAGCGCAGGTCAGCACCGTGGCCCACGGCAGTGCGGTGCTCTGGGCAGTGTGAGCTTCCTCCAGGAGCAGCAGCAGCAGCAGCTGTCGCTGGACGAGGGCTGAGACTTCGGGCTGCCAGAGCTGCAGCTGCCCCTCTGCGCTGTCCCCGCCGCCTAGCGCACAGGCTGGGTGAGCAGGACTCAGCCGTCCTGGGCTGAAGTCCATCCCGCTGATGTCTGTGGCCAGAAGCACCGGCGGGTGCCGTCCCCCCCATGGTATGGAGCCTCCCAGGTTTCCTGACCCCCCACACTGGCCTGGGTGCTGCTGGCAGGGCTCGCCCCACAGAGGACACAGCTGACGCACGCGCCGCCGGAGCTGCCACGCAGAGCTCGGGGCTGCCCTAGCCAGGCCTCCCTGCCTGGGGATGCAGGCGGCAGACGCGTTGCTGCTCCAGGCATGTGCAGAGCCGGCCTGGGGCCGTCGTGGCTTGCCTCTGGGAGGCACTGGGGGAGCCGGCCACACAGGTAGAGCGCTTCTGTCTGTTCACGTCGATGGTGCCGTGGCGGTAGCCTGGCACCCCCTCGCGGCCTTTGAGAAGTCTGCTGTGCAGGCGGGCTTGGTCGGGCCGACCTCCGTGCCTGTCAGTCACCTGTCCGTCCTTCTTTACTGCCTTCCTCTTTGCTGCCTCAGACCTTGTCTCCCAGTGGACAGAACCCAGGTAAAGTGCCACGCGCTGCTCCGCGGGTCCGCAGAGGCCCGCCGCCTCGCCCTCTGCTCCTCCACGGGCATCAGATAGCAGCTGCGCTGGGGTTACTGCCATCCCGAAAGGGTAGTAGTGGTTTGCTCAGTACGAGAGCTGCCATCCTTTGCATGGAATGTTTTGCGTGGTCGTGAAACATTTGCGAACCCAGCGCTGGCTGCCCCCGTCCCTGGCAGTTGCCGGGCGGCACCGCGGTAGAGCGTGTCTCCAGCCGCCGTCCTCCGTGTCCTGTCCCGTGCAGCTTCCGTCTCCATTGTGTGGTGCTGGCACATTGACCATGGTCTCACCGTTCACCTCGCTGCTCCGGCTCCATGACACGCACATCCTGTCTGCATAAAGACTGTCCCGCGGCTGGTGGGGACCCGTCCTGTGACGGCAGCCTCTCAGGGCGGCCCTTCTTGCTTTTAGGGTGAGATGATCAACAACATAGAGAGAAACGTCATGAACGCCACAGAGTATGTGGAGCACGCCAAGGAGGAGACTAAGAAAGCCGTCAGATACCAGAGCAAGGCCCGGAGGGTGAGTGGCGCGGACCGCGGCACGCGTTCTCTCCGTTCTCTCCCTGTGGGTGCCAGTCTGTAGACACCACGAGCACCTGCGGGAAGCCTCGCTGGAGGTAGATGTCCCTTCAATAAATGCTCTGCCTCGAAGCTGAAACAGTTCTTTTTGCTAAGCATTTTGGAAGTTTGTGAGGCAGCTGGGCGAGCTTTTCTGTGCTCTCAGTCGTGAGAGCCTCTCCCGGCCCCTGTCCTGGGCTGCTTCCGGTCTCGGGTTGCTGGAGCAGCACCTTTTGCATGGTTCTGGGTCATTTGGTTGGGGAAGGCGTGAGCCACGGCCTCTGACGCCTCCTAGAAGTCACTGGTGCCAAGTTTGGTGGTGTGTGCGCGTCTGCTGCTCCCTGCCCTGGAGGGCGGGAGCATCCCCGAGCTGGGCCTGCCGCCTGCACAGTGCCACCTGCTGCCTTTGCCCAGGCGGCTCTGTGGCTCCTGGGATGGTCAAGCCTTGCGTCCGGGCCTGGACCAACCTGTAGAGCTCCTCTGCCGACTCCGGCTGGGCTATGGCACCTCTGACCCTGGTGCTAGGAGCATGGTACCATTTCTACCTGAGGCATACCACACATGAACGAATGCTCTCCTGAGAAAACCACGGAACTGCACAGCCACGTTCCCACCTGGCAAGAGAACGGTGAGTGGCTTCCGAGATCTCTGAGAGACTCACTGTAAGCTGGAGGTGGTAGTGTTTGCTGTGAGCCCTGCACAGGAGGCTGAGGCAGGAGGATGGCAAGTCTGAGCCCAGCCTGGACAACTTAACAACTTAATGAGAACACACTTCAAACCAGAGAGTGAATGCGGACTGGAACTGCGGCTATATCAGGGCGAAGGCCCTGGGTTCAACCGCCAGGGCCAGAAAACTGGAGGGAAACCAGAGAAAGACACAGGCGCCCATCCCAGGTACCAGTCTCTGCTTGGAGGGCATGTCACCTTCCTGTCAGGGCCACTTCTGGTGCTGGGCGCAGAGCCTGTTGCCCAGGGTCAGCGAGGCGGAGAGCCGGCTGTGCATGTAGGTGTGCGGCGGAGGCGGTGCACGTGGCCTGCGTGCCCGCGTGTCTGGCCTGCACATGCTGCATGCCGACACCTGGCCCTCCACGTGGTCACCCTTCCGGGCAGTGAGGTATCTCCTTCCACTTCTCCGCACCGGGACACACCAGTGTGTTGGTTTCTGGAGAGCCCGACACGCTGACGACCTGGCTCTGGGCCGGGCCCTCCTGCCCCTCGGTGAAGAGCCTGGTCGCCCTCCTGCTCTGCTGTGCGCCCCGCCCTGCTCCGGCCCTCCTGGGACCCCAGGTCCGCCTGGGAGCTGCTGGCCCCGGAAGCCGGGCAGTGTCCAAGCATGGACTCCTCTGGTGGGTAGCTGGGCAGGATGGGAATGCCGGCCCGAAGTAGATGAGAACAGAGGCAGGAGGAGTCTGTCGTGGCCGCCAAGCGGAGCACAGGAGAGAAGGCTGTGGAAGGAGCGTGCCCGGTGCCCAGGACACCACAGCGCAGGCTGTGCACCCGAAGGAAGATGGCATCTGCGCACCAGCCGCTGTGTCACCAGGAAAGACTCTGCCATCCACTGGGAGAGGACAAGAACGAGGGACATCTTGGTGGCCAGGCTGTTGGTGACACTGAAAGCCAGCCAGTGTGAGAGGGCACCGGTGGACCTCAGGCCTTGAGGAGCTGGAGACAGGCGCAGCCCTGATTAGGGACCAGGGAGGAGTGCCCAGAAGACCGCGACTGGGCCAGGCGCAGCTGGGGCTTCTCAGCATGAGCCGAGGGGAGGGGAGCCCAGACCAGCCCTGGCACAGCCCTCCTACACACCGAGAGCGCACACCCTCAGGACAGCTGCCTGCAACCTCTGTCCATGCGTGGAGCCTCCCACACGCCTGCAGGGCTGCAGAACCAGGCGTGGCCCAGGGCAGTGGAGGGGGCGTCCGGCCTGGGTTCCACAGCACACCCTCAGCAAGGGGAGTGAACGCAGGGGATGCTGAGGCAGGTGGGGAGCGGGGCTCCGGGAGGCCCGCAGGAGTGTGGTGGGGAGCGGGGCTCCGGGAGGCCCGCAGGAGCGTGTGGCGCTGGGCTCCAGCACCAGAGGCCTCTGTGCACTGTCAGTCCGTCACTTGGGCTCTCTGGGAGCTGCACGCTGTGAGGCGAGGAGGCGAGCCGTGGGCCCAGTGAGGGGCGCCGGAGCAGGGAGAGCTGGGCCAGCACCCGCCCGGGGCCCAGGACAGGGCCGCACCTGCCCGCAGGTTGCTGCAGTGGACGTGCTCAGTGCTGAGTGCCCGCGGCGTGAGCAGGTCTGTCAGGAAGCCTCCGTGGGCCTGTGCCACGTGGGCTGTCCCATCTCTCTCCTCTTGCGTCCTTCATGTTTCTCACTCCCTTCTGCATGTATCTAGGCAGATTTACGCAGAGAAGTGTCTGCATGTGCAGAGGAGGGTGGGAAGCAGCCAGCGGCCCACACAGTGCCCCCAGGCGGCCTCCACGCCCAGCTGCCCTCCGTGCCCCTCTGCCTGGCAGACTCTCCCAGGGGGCGGCTGTGGCCTCCTCGTTGCTGTTTCTCTTTCTCCTGCTCTGACCGACTCGACTTTCCCTCCCCCCCGCCCCCGTCTTCCCCACGAGGAACAGCGTGTGCATTCTGTGTGAGTCACTGAGGTGCAGGGGAGCTCTGGGGACGGGATGGGCAGGGTGGGCGTGCGGTGGGCTCTGTGGGCCGGAGGCAACACCACGAAAGAGGTCACCACAGGCCGCCAGAGCCGAGATGGCAGCACTGCGAAGCTCACGCTGACAGGGGAGCCCCCACCCGGCAGCAGCCTCCTCGCTCTGATCAGCCCTCTACGCTCGGCGCACACCCCCACGACCCTCCCCACACGTGCGTCAGGGGACACGTGGAGAGGAAGGCAAGGCGCTGCCTCCAGAAGCCTCCCTGCTCCCAGAGCTGGGCCAGGGGGCACCAGTCAGGAGGAAGAAAAGCCGCATGGCCAAGTTACACAGATACGGAAGCAGCAGGACTCGAATTCAAAACACCAGAAACATAAGTAAACCGAAAAGCAGATCACTGTGGTGTTCTGTGAGCTCAGAGCTGGTGTAACTAAACAGATGATGGGCCCAAAACCACCAGTGAACCGGTGGAGACGTAAACACCAAGCTGGTGGGGCCGGGGAGATAGCTCAGTAGAATAAGCGCTTGCCTGGCAAGCGCAGGGCCTTGAGTTTAATCCCTGGTATTGAAAAAAAAACCCACCAAGCTGGATGAGCTAAGCAAAACAGTGTAAGGCCCGGCTAACCCTTTTAGCAAAGACTCCATGAGAAGGTACTGGGCAGAGTCCAAGATGTAGAAACTGTTGAGGGCCTGGGCAGCAGGGTGAGGCAGAGTCAGACCAGTGGAGGGCACCATGGGTGGCCACGAACTCCGAGACACCCAGACCCAAGTGCATCATGGGAAAGGACCTACAGCTGTGGCGATGCAAAGGAGACGAACCTCAGACCAACTGCAAGTAGAAGCTGGAGGAAACGTGAGTGGCCAGAAAGTCTGTGGAAGCACGAGAAAATGGCCCATCTGGGGGCAGGAATTGAGTGCGCAGGCAAGCAAGGGCCAAGAGCCCCAGTTCGCCATAGCTCAGGGGGAGCCGCTGAGGCTTCCTCAGTCAGAATCCTCATGACAACGTGGGAGAGGTGAAAAGCTGTGAAGAAAAAGCAAATCACTTAGAAAGCGAAGCTGTTACAAGCACTGAGGGCTTCTCAGCTCAGACCTCAGAGGCTGCGAGAACTACCCGGGAGGGAAGTTGTTCAAGCTCCAAAGAAATGCAGTGTGTCCCGCAAACCACCCTGGAAAATCGGTGGAGAGCTGAGGCCTTCCGTGCAGAGCGCACCTTCAGAAAGAAACTCGTGACAGCCAGACAGGCCTTACAGAGAAGGGGCAACGGTGGCCTGGTGGCAGACCTCCGGCGGTGGCACGGCGGGCTGTTCGTTACCCTTGGAAGCTAAGCCTGGCGCACGCCGGCAATCCCAGCACATGGGAGGCTGACGCAGGAGGACCGGTGCGGGCTCGAGACCAGCCTGAGCTACAAAGTGAGCTCAGGGCCAGTCTGAGCTGCATAGTGAGATCCTGTCTCAAAATGACAAAATAAATGAACAAATTAAAGGTCTTCCCATCTCCTGCCCTCGATCCTCGCCATGTTTTCAGGGTTAATAAAAGCTCTTTCTCTTAAAAAAAAAAAGAAAAAAGAAAAGAAAGCTAAAGGCTTTGCCCTCACTGCACTAGGCCATAAAGTTTGCTTATGAAAATACAAAAGAATACCTGGCCACTTACCTTTGACAGAGATGCCAAGCATTTTTACTGGAAGAAAGATAGCCTGTTTAATAAATGGTCCCAGGAAAACTGGTTCTCCACATGCCGAAGACTAAACTAGGCACATACTTTCCATCACACACTAGTCCTTGTTGATCATAAAGAATCAACAACCAGTATCTCATCTTATTAACTCAGCAAGAGAAATCACCGACATAGTGAAGAGACAACTCTTAAGACGGGAACGTTTGCCCTTCAGACAAAGGATTACTATTGAGAATGTGTAAAGAACTCAGAGGAGACCTCCTGAATTTAAATACCCAATCCAAAAATGGGCATCGAGGTGACTACGTCACAGGTGAAGAAACAGAAATGGTAAATAAATAAGATATGAAAAAAAGTTTGCTATTGCTGGGCATTCAAGAGGTGCCCGTTGAAACAGTGCTGAGATTCCAGAAGGGGTGACCGCCATTGAGATGTGGAGCTGCGGGGGAAGGGAAGCCCTCTCCACCATGGATGGGGGTGTAGGCCGGCGCAGCCGCGTGGACATGGGGGGGTGTAGGCCGGCGCAGCCGCGTGGACGTGGGGGGGTGTAGGCCGGCGCAACCACGTGGACATGGGGGGGTGTAGGCCGGCGCAGCCGCGCGGACGTGGGTGTGGAAGCTCTCCACTGTTGTTTGGGGTGCAGGCTGCCTCAGCTGCTGTGGAAATGATGTGGAGACTCCTCAGAAAACTAAAACTAGCTTGGTCCAGCTGTGCCTCTTACTGGGATCGTGCTAAAAGAATTGAGAACCTCGCCCATGCTGGCACACACCCCCATGCATAAGTAGGAGGCAGATCTTGGAAACAGCCCGGGTGCCCATGGGGGAGATGGGCAAAGAAGACATGCTTTTCTTTGGAGCACTACTCTGCCATAAAGAAGGACATGCCTGAGATGTTTCTAGGTAAATGGATGCACTTTGAGGCTCTACTCAAGTGAAATAAATTGGACGCATGCGCATAAATGCCACAAAGTCTCTCAGCATGGGAAACCAGAAGTGTAAAGAAGGACCGAAGGATAATAGATGCCGGGAAACAGGAAGAAAATGTGCAAGTGGGGAGGGGAACAAACAGGGCAGAGGGGAATGCAGCAAGGGGAAAGTGAGGAGGGAGACAAGAAGGGAAACACGCAACAAAGCTTTTGTGAGTGGGGGGGGGCTGGAGGGAGGCGAGGGAATGGGGGAGAAAGAATCACGCTATGTGCAGGTGCTTAGGATGTAGGTGGTCACTATGTATGTCGAAAATGCACCAATAAAACCTGAAAAAAATATACGAAAGTGCAGTGGAACTAGAAACCGACTAGGAGAAACCACAGAATCATGTAAACGTGGAGAGTAAACACAACAGCATATACCCAGCGTGTCACGGGAAGTTGAGCAGTTCCAAGACTCCGATGCCAGCCCTGTGTTGTGTTCCAGAGCACGCGGGGAGGGGGCACGGTGACATCGCCTCGTACGTGGGAAGGGGGTTGTGGGCATGGCTGTGTCGGAACAGAGCCATCCCAGATAGAAAGACCGCGTGGCTCAAAGCCCAGACAGTGAGGCAGTCATTGGAAGATGACGCGGTAGGCGGCTCTCTCGAAGGCACAGCAGACTGTCGAAGGCAGAGGCAGGCTTCCTGCACGGGCCGGCTGCGTGAGAAGACGGAGCAGCGGCAGGGCTGCGCCACAGGCTGTGCACGCCGGCCTGCGCAGCGCTCGGCAGGCGGCTGCAAGCCGCTGGTCCTTGTAGTGAGTAAATTTGGTAAGATTGTTCTTGTATTTTCTGTTATGATACAAAAATAATGAAAAAATACACAGTTTTTGGTCATCCTGTATTTAAATAATTTGTACGGCTGATAAGTGATTACAAAGCTTCTACACGATGGAACAGCAGAGTGAAGAGGCGACCTGCAGAACGGAAACAGCTTGCAAACGGTTCCTCAGACTAAGGACTAGTATCTAGAATTTTCAAAGAATTAACGAAAACCAGACCTCCTGCTGGCGTGGTGTGGTGCACGCCTGTAATCCCAGCCCTCAGGAGGCTGAGGCAGGAGGACCGCTGCACGTTCAAGGCCAGCCTGGGCTACAGAGTGAGTTGTAGGTCAGCTGCAGCTCCAAAGGGAAACCTTGTCTCAGACAGCAACAACAACAAGTCGACCTCCCAGGATTAAAGGCCTTGTCAAAAATGAGCGACTGAACAGGACAGACACTGCTCAGGTGTAGTACAGATAGCCAATAAATGCAAGAAGCGCTCAGCCCCAGCGGCCATTAGCGAAGTGCAAGTGACAACACTGAGAGTCCCTCTGAGATGGTTTGCGTCTACATGTCCCCCGCCAGCCCTCATGTGGCCAGAGGTGGGGCTTTGCGGGGCAGCTGGGTCTAGCGTGTGTCATGCTGCGATCGAAGGTGTGCTGCTGGAGTGAATTACGGGGAGCTGCTCCGTTGGGGTGCCTCACCCTGGGTGCTGCCCGCCTGAAGGGCGAGTGGCGTGGACGGAGTGTGCGGGACAGGAAGGACGCTGTGATCCTTGCTTGCTGCTTGCTGCCTCCTGCCCGCCCCCCCCCCCCGCCGCCCTGGACTGTCCCTCCCTGTGATGCCCCTCTGCCATGCCAGCCTGCCTGGGAGCCAGCCAACTGTGAACTGAGCTGAATAAACCTTTCCTCGTTTCATTTGGGTCTTGGGGATTTTGTTTTGGCAATGAGAAGAGTAACTACGATGCCCGCTCACTCCTGAAGAATGCCCACCACCAAGAAGTGAAATCATAAATCAACATGAGGCTGCAGAGAGGACGAATCCTCTCTGCTGGCAGCAGGAATGCCGGCCGTGTGCCCTCTGTGGAGATCCCTGTGGGGACTCCTCGGAACCCTCCAGCTAGGAGTGCCATCGGCCCAGTCACTCCCCTTCTAGGCGTCTTTCTGAGCGGCCCACCCACACCCAAGTTTGTAGCAGCACCGCTCGGTGGCCTGTGTGCCCACCCGCATATAAAAATACATTTCTGTAAGGTACAAGTTTGTGTCACCGGTAGAGGACAGGCACCTAGAGACCCTAGCTACTGAGGTCAGTCAGACCCACAGGCTCAGCTCTCTCTGTGTCGGGGAGAAAGCCTGAGTGGAAACAGTTGCTGAGCAAATAACGATTAGATCACAGGAATGGGGGCTCTTGGCGAGGAGGAGGCCCGGACTGACGTGCAGGGAAGGGCCCGCATAGGATTCGCGAGGTGCGGTGCACCTCCGCAAGCGCGTTGGTGCGGGCTGGCTCCGCATTCATGCTGAGTAGGAGTTACGGGGCCTCTGCCGTCGCAGCGCAGCGACCTGCCGCCCGCCCTGTGCGGCAGGAACTTTGAGGGCCAAGGCGGAGGCCCAGGGAAAGGCAGGGGTGGTCCTCCGCGCCGCGCACCCGCGTCCAGCCGCCTGTCCCCCAGCCTCCGGCTCAGGCCCCAGCCACTCCTGACACTCGAGTGACCCCGGGCTCAGCGCTGCCCTGTGCCTGGGTGGGAGGCTGAGAGGCTGCGTGGGACTTGCCTGGTCATGGTGCCTCTCACGAGGTATAATCAACTCGCTTTTCTTTGACAGAAAAAGTGGATAATTGTGGCCGTGTCGGTGGTGCTCGTGGCCGTGCTGGCTCTGATCGTGGGCCTGTCGGTTGGCAAATGAGGGTGTGGATGGCGCTGGATGCTTGCCTGTCTGCCAGGGTGGCAGTAAGTAGCTAACCGACTAACTTCCTAGCTTCCGCAGTTGGCCGCTGGTGTTTTCCTGGCTTTAATACCCTTAAAAATCATAAAAGCCCGTCTGCTGAGCGCTGTGTCGCGCTCTCTGCCGCGTCTGCCCCGCGGGGCTCAGCAGCCTGCCAAGCTAACTCCCCGCGCTGCAGCTGGTGCCGCAGGCCGTCGCTTTGTTGCAGCAGCTGCAGTTGCTCTGCCAAAGGCGCCAGCGCGTGGAGGGAGCAGAGCCCATAGAGGCCGCGGAGGCAGAGCCCTGCCTCTGATGCCTGAATCCCCTGCGCAGGCCGCGCGGCGCCAGTGTGCGAACACATCCAGCTCACACCCGGCCTCCAGACGTGTCCCCGAGAGCCCCTCCCAGGGGTGGGGGCGACCCTCCTGATGGAGAGGGCTTGTGCAGCAAGGTGGGGCTGGGCGCAGGCCGGGCTGCTGGCCGTGGTGACCCGCCAGCCGGCTCAGGGCCTTCCATTGCCCAGCTCACCTGCCGCTTCTGAGCGTTGCATCTGAGAGAGGGCCTCCTGCCTCAGCCTCCGCGGGTGCTGGAATCACAGGCAGGGTTCCTTCTGCGCGAGAGCATCCGCTTCACGCTCTGAGCAGACGCCGCTGGTGGCTTCTCCCCACTTAGCAGCCGAAAGCCCGCTCTGTGGAAGGAGGCTCCCTGGTGGCCGCGGCTGCGGGGCCCCGCAGGACGCAGCTCTGCGCTTTGTGAGCTCCCGGGCCAGGCCTGCGGGAGCCTGTGACGCCTGGAGCCCGCTCCCCTCGGTTCTGCG
>NDGN011545932.1:0-20906 GCA_002564285.1 Tympanoctomys barrerae | reverse complement strand
AAGTCTTGTAGATTTAATCACCAAATTCAGCAATGTAGCAGGATACAAAGTCAATACCCATAAATCAGTAGCATTTTTGTACACAATGAACAAACTGAGACAGAAATTAGCGAAACCACACCTTTCACAATAACATCCAAAAAAAAGAAAAAGAAATACTTAGGAATCAATCTCACAAAGGATATAAAAGATTTATACAGTGAAAATTATACTATAAAGCTACTGTGATAAAATCAGCATGATACTGGCATAGAGACAGACATGAGGATCAATGGAACAGGTTAGAAGATGCAGACACAACTGCAAACACACTCAGCTACCTTATCTTTGATAGAGGGGCCAAACATGTTCACTAGAAGAAAGATAGCCTCTTTAGTAAATAGTGCTGGAAAAACTGGCTTTCCATATGCCAAAGGCTAAACTTAGACCCACACTTAACACCTTACACAAAACTATAGTCAAAATGGATCAAAGATTTAAGTATTAAAACAGAAACACTAAATCTACTGGAGAAAATGTAGGTAGAAATCTTAAAGACACAGAAGTAGGTAGAGAGTTCATGAACAAAAACCAAGCTGCACGGGATATACTTCAAAAGATCAACAACTGGAATCTCATGTTTTTGAAGTTTCTGCACTTCAAATAAATCTCCAAAAGAGTAAAAAGAAAACCCACAAACTGGGAAAAAATTATACCCGACTGTCCCTCCAACAAAGGCCTTATATCTAGAACATACAAATTTTTTTTTTTTAAATCGGGCCCCGGCTGGGGAGACAGCTCAGTGGAATAAGTGCTTGCCTGGCAAGCACAAGGTCGAGTTCAATCCCTGATACCACAAAAAAAAAAAGGTCAGGCCCCCCCAAATTCAAAGACCCAATCCAAAAATGGGCATCTGACATGAATATATACTTATCAAAGGAAGAAATGCAAGTGGCAAGTAAATATATGAAAAATGTTCATCATCATAGGCCATTCAAGAAATGCAAATTAAAACAACACTGAGATTCCATCTCACTCCAAAGAGAATGGCTAACATCAAGAAGTCAGCCAATAACAAATGCTGGAGGCGCTGTGGAGAAAAAGGAACCCTTCTTCACTGTTGGTGGGAGTGCAGACTGGTACAACCGCTACAGAAATCAGTGTTGAGATTCCTTCAAAAGCTAGGCCTGGAGATCCCATTCAAATCAGCTATTCCCCTCCTGGGTATTTTTCCAGAAGAACTGAAAATCTCATACCACAGTGACATATGTGCACCTATGTTTATAGCAGTGTTATTTGTCATTGCTAAATCCTGGAAATAACCCAGATAACCATCAACCGAAGAATGGATAAAGAAGATGTGGTATTTTTACACAATGGAGTATTATAGAGCTATAAAATAGGATTAATTTGAGCCTTTTGTCAGTAAATGGATGCAACTAGAGAAAATACTTTTAAGTGAAATAAATCAGACCCACATGTGCAAACATCATTTGTCTCCTTAGTGTGAAAACCTGAAAGAGAAAAATGGAATCTTTTTTTTGTTTGTTTGGTTTTATTTTTTGGCAGAACCGGGGATTGAACTCAGACCGTTGTGCTTACTAGGGAAGCGCTTACTCTACTGAGCCATCTCCCTGGCTCCAAAACATGGAATCTGAAGGGTACAATAGATACTGGGAAAAGGGAATGAACTTATTCAAAAGGAAAGTTACTGAGTTGAGAAGGACAGGAGAGGGAGTAAGGGAGAGAGATTTATCTAGGTATGTAAACAGGATGATTTCAACAACTGTACTGTGCATTTCTGCTGATCTATGGAAAGGAGCAGATAATAATTTGTTTTGGCTCCTTTTTTCAACTGTTTATAATTTTTCTCTTCTTTCTTATATATTTCTCTTTTTTTTTTCTTTCTTCCAATTTTATATGCCTATATTTGACAATATGAATAACTGGTTGGAAGATAATATTATGTATTACAACAAATAATATAAAATGCATATTACTTTAAGTGAAATTCTGTGTCACTTGTAATTTTTTGTTTTAATTCTAATTTGTACTCTTTTAAAAAGAAAAAGAGAACGAGTTAGGTAATGGCAACAGTTTCTTAGACACAACAAAAGCACAAATAACAAAAGGTAAAATTAAAAATTTTTGGCTTCAAGAACAGTCAAGAAAATAAAAAGATAAAGTAAAAAAATAAAATGAAAAAACAGAATAGAAAAAAATACAGTACAAAAGCATACCATCCAATCATAACAAAGGTATACCATCCAAAACATGTAAAGAACTCTTTTAACTCAATAATAAAATGTCAAATTACCCAATTAAAATATGGACAAAAGACTTACAACCACAATGAAATATTACTTCATACCCAGTAGAAGAGCTATAACTAAAACCATAAAACAAAACAACACGTTATCAGTGGAGAGATAGACATTTAAAGCCTCACCTAATTCTGGGAAAGATGTTGAACATAAGCTAGTACACCTGTTCTGGAGGACAGTTCAAATTGTAACAGTCCACCAGGCCCAGCACCCGCACAGGAGCAGAAAGCCTGGGGGCTAGCAGAGGAGAGAATGAGGTGCAAGCGGAAGTGCTTGGATGGCCCTTCTCCAGCCTTGTCCTACAAGCCAAGTTCGGAGATATCACGGAAGACAAGCAGGGTACTGGAAGAAGGCACAAAGTTGTAGGTGACCTCAGAAGCAATCCTGTGGCACTTGCAGGCAGGGACACACCCTGGCATGAATGAAGAGCAGTCCCCCAGCTTTCTGCTAGGGCCCTTCTAAGACAAGGAGTGGGGCCCAGGAGCTGAAAGGTACATCCTTACTGGATCACAAATACAACTGCATGCAAGCACTCTATGCTGCAGATAGAGCCGGAGGGCACCACATTTGCTAACCACGTCAGTTATACTCAATACAAAACCTGGTTTAAAACCCAAAATACTCCCCACAAAACACCATGCCATCCTTACCCACATACAACACTTTGTACCAGATGGTGAGTATAATCATGAGCAGTTCTTAAAAGAAATCACAATTTTCAAACAGCAGTACTAGTATCCATCTTCAACTTGGGTTCTATCTCCCTAATTCTGTTCAATTTCAAGTTTGTTTGTTTGTTTGTTTGTTTAATGTATTTTAGAACAGGGTCTTATAGGCTCTCGCTACACAGATCGGACTTGTAGTGATCCTCCTGTTTTCAGCCTCCCAAGTGAAGTTTGCTTGGTTTTTTGCAGTACTGGGGAGCAAACTTAGGGCCCCGTGGATGCTCAGCAAGTACTCTACAACTGAGCTTCAATCCAGGCCCTCAGCTGCATTATCTTACCAGCTACATAAAATGTTACTTTTACTTAACAAATACAACACAGAGACCAGTTGCAAGTGTTGGTTATGCACAAATAAGGTGCATTTCAAACTGCCACAGATAAAGCTTTCTGGTTGCTGGGACCAAACACCCAACACCCGCTATTTGAGGAGGAAAACAGCATCAGAAAACAGTATTAGACTCATCATGGTTACAGGGGTTTCAACAAATGACAGCTGGCTTCAAGGGAAACATCATGGTGGATCAAAACTGCTTAGTGCATAGCAGCAGTCAGGAAACAAAGTAGGGGACAAGGTCAGAGAGGAAGGAGCAGGGACCAGACATAGTACCCAAGGTTAACCCTACGGGGCCCACCCAGGCACAGTAAAAGTATACTTTACTAATCTCCTAGGCAGCGCCCAAGCCAATCAAGTTGACAATTAACTTTAACTATTACAAGGTCCTTCCATGAGGAAGACAGATCATTTCACTTCCATAGCAATTAAACTGGAAACCATAAGTTGGCTTTAGACAAAACTGTTCTGGTGAGATGGAAGATCAAAGTAGCCATGTTCAAATAACTGCCCATAACACAAACAAAACAAACAAACAAAAAAATGCAACCTACTCCTTTTTGATCCTGATTTAAACTCCAGACATTTTTAAAAAGTATTAATATAACTACATAAAAATTACAAAGTTCTGCAGGGAAAAAACTCAGAAACTTAGTGACAAAATGAAACAACAGGTCTATAACACAGTAATACTTCTCATCTATAGTTTGTTTCTGTGATTTCAGGTGCCAACAATCAACTGATTAGACAATATTAAAAGAAAAATTCCAGAAAGTAACAATCTGCAAGTTCTAAATCACAAGGCATTCTGAGTAACGTGATGAAATCTAGTGCTGCTCCCTGCTTGCCACCCTTTCTGTTCTTATAGCCACACTTACATGCTATCTGCCGACTAGGACTTGGTAGCCATCCTGTCTACCAAGATTGACTATTACAGTGTTTGCGCCACAGGAACCCATATTTTGCTTAATAGTGGTCCCAAAGCATAAGAGCAGAGACGTTGCCAACTCAGATACGCCAAAGAGAAGCCATAACGTGCTTCTTTTTAATGAAAATGTGCAAGCTTGTGACTTAATTTAAAAAGTGAGATTGCTAAGATCTATAATAAGAATGAATCTTCCATCCACAAAATTTTGAAGGAAAAAGACGTATGCTCCTTTTGCTATCACACCTCAAACTATGGAAGTTACAGCTACCATGCACAGTAAGTGCTACGTGAAGCTGGAGGGCAAAGCAATCCAATGCTGGCTGCACCACGGTGCATAAGGATGCAAATCACACAACAGCTTCAACAAAGGGTCCCCTGAAACAAGCAACACCAAGCCATTTACTCAAGTCTGGGCTGGTTACACAGATTCACAAATAGGTTTAGACTGAAAAATGTAAGAACTACTGAAGAAGCTGCTTCTGCTGATGAGGATGCTGCTGCCATATTCCCAGCAGAGTGGTTACACAGAAAGCAAGTTTTTAATTTCGAGGAAGATGCCCAATGGAGCCCACATTCATAAAAGTGTAAAGGAAACAGCAGGGGATAAAACACAAGAAAAAAGATTAATTCTGGTACTATGTGGCAATGCTGCTGGGCAAATGATAAAGCCAGGCACAGTGTACAGAGCAAAGAACCCACGCACACTCAAAAACAAAAACAAAAAATTTCTGCCCATGTTCTGGCCACATAATCAGAAAGCGTGGGCAACAGCCATCTTGTTTATGGAATGGTTCCACCAATGCTCCATCCCAGAAATGAAGAAATACTTGGAAGAGGAAGTGTTAGATTTAATGTTCTATTAATACCAATGCACAACCATCCTCAATTTGTTTGCTATTAAAATAAGTGTGAAGATTGTAGTTTTACTTCCAAATTGCTTCAGCCTCTTGAGCAGGTCAGTATTTGGTTTGTCAAGGCCACTAATGTTCCTGGCAGATGCTTACATTTGATTGGCTATTGATGTAGACCCTAACCTGGACATAATGCAGTGTGAAACTCATTCAATATTGCTATTAGTAGCATTCATCATGGGGCTAGGGAGATGGCTCAGTGGTCTAAGCGCCTGCCTGGCAAGCTCAAGGACCCAGGTTGAATCCCTGGCACCACATGCTGTGCCAGTCCTGGAATCCCAGGTACGCCATGCCAGCCACCAAAACCGGGCATGGTAGCACATGACTATAGTCCCAGCTGGGGAGGCTGAGACAGCAGGATCACCAGTCCAAGCTGCATAGCAAGACCCTGTACCAAATAAATAAATCAATATTTTTTTAATTGCATTAATCAATGGCTACAATGGATGAGTTAAAACCAGAGCCTGTTAGGAGAACTTATGGAATGGAGCTATAAATGATTTTAAAGGTTCCCCAGAGACCAATAGAGAAGGTGGGAAAATCATTCATGCAGGGGAAAAAAAAAAATTGTAGAAAAGGATTTGCTAGCGCATTTGATAAAGACAACAGAAGAATATACTAAAGGCCACAGAAAAATGTCAACAGAGAAATGAGGAACTTAAAAGAATGTATGGAGTCATCTACAGAGGAAGATGAAAAAACTATCTTAAACTGGACAGGCATTGAAAGACAAAATCATGGACTAAGATCCTTAGATACAATGCAGCTTATTAAAATCACCCAAAGGATTCCACTTTTTGTGTGTGGGGGGGAAGACTTCCAATTATAACATTCTTCCAAAAGGTTTTAGCAAAAAAGTCTAACTATAGCAGATGCCCAACCAGCGACCTGGTTGTGGCCCAATGACCCAGAATCACCCGAGCAGGCATGTCTGACCTCACACCATCATGAGGAGACAGAGCTGAGGACAGTACAGCAGCCAGATTTTAAGAAAGACCACGTTCACATAGCTTTCATTACAGTATATTATTGACACTGTGCCATTTTATTATTATTAATCTCTTAATATACCTGATTAATAAATTAAACTTTATTAAAGGAAGAAATGTATAGGGAAAAAATATCTCACATAAAGAGTTGGGGGCTATAGCCTATCTCAAGCATCCCCATGGTGTGGGCAGGTATCCCCAAAATTTATGCTCAAGGATAAAGGACTAATATATACATCACAAAAGACAACCTCTCTAATCAACACAGAGCTCCCAGAAACAGGGCAAGAACTTGACACAAAAAAAAAAACAAACCCAAAAATCCCTGGACCTGCTGTGCCAGCCCTGCCCCCAGCAGCACTTGGGAGGCTATAAACAGGCAGATCACAGATCCGATCTAGCAGTGAGACCCTGAATACCTTGTAGTCCCTTCCCTAAAATACACACACACACACACACACACACACACACACACACACAAAGGGGGGCGGTATAACCAGCTCAAAACAAAGCTATACCTAGGAAGATATTCACCTGTAAGAGAAATACCAATTCATTCTACACATAGGTACTGTTTTTTATATACCCAACTTACAAACCCAGACATTTGGTAACATAATTTGTCGGTAAATCTGAAAAAGCAAGGACTCTTATACACTGTTGATGGGTATTCAAGTTAATACAACCTCTATGAAAGGCATTTCATTAACACCTAGAGAAATATCTTTCCCTCTCAGAACTGTATTTCATGGAGCTTGTTCATATGAATATGCATATATGCAAAATATAATGCATTGAGAACATTCACTGCTTTATTGTTGGTAAGTATAAAACAGTGGACCCAACTAGATGAGCACTAATGAGGATGGTTTCATTATCAGCTTGTTGCTCAAAGGGGCCAAAAGCACAGCACAGGAAAGCCTGAGATATGATGGGTAGACACCTGGCAGGTGACTGGGGCAGTGAGGTCCACCACACAGATGCAGCCAGAGGTAGAAGCACCCAGAGCCCCCCTGGTGGAACCAAGTAGACAAGGGGCAGCATCACCGGGGTCATCTCAGTAAGTGGAACACACCATCTGTGCTAACAGCAGGAACAGGGAAACATGTATTCATGCTTGATTACATAGGCCTCAAAAGTATTTGTTAAAGTATCCCCCAAACCAGTTGTGGGGCGATTTAGGTCAGTGTCGGGTAGAAGAGGCACAGAGCCAAGCCCTGCTTTCACCAGTCATGTTTATATTTGTGCACATACAGTGTTGTGCATTCAAAAATTAGATGAGTTAAAGCCCAGTGGACAAACGCAGCCTATTGGTCTTTTCTGCTGTGGAAGTTTCCTGTAATAACTTCTTCCCACATTTCCTCCAGATGCATTCTAAGAAGGGAATGCCATATGCCATGGAGCTTTCAGCACTAACCCCAGCATCTGCATTGAGCTTAGAGGCAAGTGTCACCCAAGTCTAAGCCCAGAGCTGGGTAAGAGCCATGCAAGCCCCACGTGGGGCCATGGTACTCTTCACAGGTTCCGGGGTGAGGCCAGAGCTGGCACAAGCACTCACAACAGAGCATGGGTACCCACCACCTTGGAGAGATGAGGAGAGATGCCAGAACAAACAATTCACTGTCATTCAGCAACAACCAGAACACCACCACAGCATTTTTCACTGACAAGACATCAACACGACAGCACTGGGGGACCTGGGTTCTGGTCTCCATTCCTCACCCTCTCCCCAGGAGATGTCTTCTCATCTGCAAATGAGAAATTTAACACAAATTCTGGCAGCTTAATTTTCAAAACATCTAAACTGTAAGATCTGAGATGAACAATCACACAGACAACTATTACATGAACTCAGTATTCCTGTCCTCCTCCAAGGGTACAGTGAGGAAAGGAAGGGCGGTGAGCTGCTTTTCCTCAACAGCCAAGTGGGCTAAGAAAAGACAGAACCATGATCTGAGGCAGGAGATTAAAAACTTCACACTGGCTCCTCTTTAGATTCATCAGTGAAGTGATTTTTTTAAATGCTGCATGTGAAATATGACAGAGCACAATGCACATACACACATGCCCGTGTCCCTGCCAACTCATACCCTCATCAACTAAAAGGGACTGGTGAGGTTTTCAGGAAAGGCCAGGCTCTGACAGGGACCCCACAGAATTCAGCCACAGGTGGAGAGCAGAGGACAATCTGTGATGACACTCCAGCCTCCACCAAGCAGAGCCAGGGCCAACTCCATCATTGAACACCAGTCAGTCATGGATATATCGTGATTATATCTGATAGGTGCTAGAGACAAAAACCCAAAATAAACACAGCTGACAGGCGGCTGTGACAGGTACATCTGGGGAACAGTGGGAAAAGAGCCAGTCCAGAAAAAGGAGTAACTCCGAGGAAAAGCCCTGGAGCAGTGGAACCCAAGAGACACAGAGCAAACTTGCTCCGAAGTTTGAATTAAAGGTATGACTGAAATGCTGAGATCACTAAATGAGAGACAGAGACTTTTCTAAAGGAAGTTTATGATACTATGAAAGATGTGGGGGGAAAATGCTACTGAAAGAAAAAGAGAACTCCCTACCACAGAGGAGATGAGGTTCTCAGGTCACCAGGGTATATTGTGTCAGTGACTACCACAAAAATGCCCAGCCTAAATAAGCCAACAATGGCCATAGGAAGTCCCTGGCACTGTGGCATCACAGTGAAGTGCTCTTGGCCTTCTCAGGGTGCAAGGGATGCTAGCTCCTGGCCCAGCTCCGGTTGCCTGCAACCTGGACATGCTGACTGCCAGCCTCAAGTGTGCAAGCCCTGCTGTGGGCCAGAGGACAGAAAGAGAGGGTCACTTGAGATGGGCACCTCCTCAGACCAGACACACACCAACCATGTTATGTTCCCTACTGCCCTGTCTGTTACTCTTCTCTCATTGCTGGGATAAATACCCAACACCCAAATGAAGGAACAAAAGTTTATTTAACTCATAGTTACTGGATGTTTCAGTCCATACTCAGCTAGCTCTGAGGCAAAGTAGCACAAGGCAGAGAACAAAGAGCAGAAAGCAAAGGGAGTGGCAGCAGCTCAGACAGCTAGCTAGCCTCTCTCCCCTCCTTACATTGTAATGCAAGTTACCTGCCCCAGGGCAAGTGCAGCATTCACACCCACAATAATCAATCACAAACTCCAGAAGCTGCCCCATGACTACATGAGGCTTTGTGGGGACAACTAGACACAAACCATAATATGCCCCTACCCACCATCAACTAGTCCATTATTTGCCAACTCTTCTGCATGTGTAATAAAAGGATATACAAGGTATGCTCTAAAAATACAGTGAATGTTTAAATTTTTAATATTTCTTACAGTAAAAGATACATTGTTATTAATGCCTTTCAATCTATTCTCCCTCAGTTTGAACACACTTATCCCATCTTTCTTGCCACTTTCTGAAGCAGGACCACATTTACCTTTCGTGGTCACTCTGACTTTGAGGATAAGCCAGAAGCCACACTTTGCCAGACTCAGGGAGTAAGGTGATAAGAACACGTGTAATGGTTTAGGAGCCTTCTAGTCACCATATTCTCATCTGACCTTGTACAGACACTCTGGAAAGAGGATTCCCGAACTGCTTCAGAAATTGGGAAAATGATGAATTAGTGAAGTGAGAGAAGTTTTCTGAGGGGACTAATGACAATACATCTTTTATTGTGATAAATGTTTAAAATTTAAACATTCACCATCTATTCTGATGACCCCTTGTAGATTCTGAACCTGCAACCTGGTCTGACTTGGTGACCAGGCCAAGTCATGGCCTGGGCCATGTGCTCGGAAAATACTCACTGCAGAATGAGTCAGACTTAGGGGTGCACTTGGTGAAAGCAGGACCACATCGTCCCAGAGTTAGACACACATGATAGGTATGAAGTTGATAAAAAGGAGCGCTTGTAAGATCCACAGGGCAGGCCTTCACCCAACATGCTGCCCACAGAAGGGAGAGCTATGGTTCCACCTCCAGTTAGTGGGCAGCACATTTGAGACCCAACACCAGTCCAATGCAGCTGTCCTGCTGACTGTGGAAGGAACAGCAGAGGTGGTTAGCCACCTGGGGTCTGCAGGGTCAGATACACAGAAAATAACCAGTTTTAGGCTAGGCCTACAATAAGCCCTTTAAGAGAAAGCCCCAGCCACGCTTTAGAGCAACCATGATGGAAATCAGATAAAGGTCTGCGAAACTAATTTTTTTTTTACTAAGTGAGCATAGTGACCAACACTTTTCATAATTCATAACTGATTGACAACCATACCAGAAAATGACAAGGAACTCAACACCTGACCCACTAACATCATAAGGGTTAAGTAAACAACTCAAGAGGGGCAGCCAGGGCCGGGAAGATAACTCAGTAGAATAAGTGCCTGCCTTGCAAGTGCAAGGTCCTGAGTTCAATCCCCAGTACCACCCAAAAATAAAAAGAGGGGCAGCCAGTGCCTGCTCCTGATCTGTCCCTGACAGACAAAAGAGCAGCTATCCCCACACTTTGTCTGACTTGGATCCCAGAAGTATGCTGAACTCTGGTTCAGGGTAGGTAGAAGGAAGAATGCTACAAATGGCCCTTTCCTGCCAGTCAGGCTACTCCCAACTCACTGATCAATGGGTGTGGTACTTGAAAGCCTGAGGGTCCCATCTTTACTCCACTACCAGCCAATGAGCATGCCCTGCCTCCCCCGGGAGTTGCTGCACTCATGCAACCCTGACCACTTGCTACAGTTCCCGCCCCAATGCCACACACAGGCAAGGAGAGTCAGAGCACATCACAGCCAGCCTGGCCTAAACACCTACCTGGCCCAGCCCAGAGCAGACCCCAACTACTATCTGACCATCACCATGTGGGGTCTGGGTACCTTGTGTCTGAAATGCACACAGTGGTCTTAAGGATGGCTCTAAGAGACAAGCATGAGCTCAGAGGTACACCACACTCTAGCCCCTCGTTCCCTCAGACATGTGTCTAGCACCCTGTTCAGGCCAACATGAGGGATCGACCCTGGATACTGTAACATCTTCTTGCAACACCCATTCCTCATCTATGAAATAACAACATCAGTTTGAAGGTTGCAGGCTCTGGTGAAGACTACCTATTTGTGACAACTGCCAATACCACCACAGCTACCAAGACCACCTGAGGAAACAGCTCTCCTCCTCAAGAGTGAACCTACTCGTTGTAGCTACTACACAAGAATCAGAAGACAGTTCTTGCCTCATGAAAGAGCCACAGGGCACAGACTAGAGCAGCACTCGGTCCTGTGGCTTTGAGTTTCTCCTTGGGCCTCAGGATTGGGCAGCACTGCAGGGGGTCTCACACATGAGCTCATCTGCTTTAAGTCAGGGCCCCTGGGTACTCCTGGCTGAAGAGAAAGCAGCAAGTCTGTGCCCATCATAAGGGAAGAAAACAGTGCTGAAGAAGCAGGACGAGCCTTCCATACGCCCCGTGAGGAAGAGAACTGAGCATCTCCAGGCATAGCTATGCCAGGGAAAGAATCCTCCTGAAGGACCCTGAGCCAACTGCAGAACAGACTCCAGGACAGAGAAGTGTGCATTCAGCACACATCACCTATGTGAATCCAGCAAAACACAGAGCAGGAAAGAGGGGACAGACAGTATGGGAACACATAGGGGTACTGATAGGTAACCTGGGGCCATGGTGTCTGCAGCACCCACACTCTCCTCTCCCACCTCCAGGGGGTCACAAAGCCTTTATCTCCATGGCACACAGGCTGCTATACACAGGGAGGCGCTACTGACCTGTCACCTTGGATAACTTGAGTTTACTAGGTCCTGGCTGGCAACACCAGGAAACTCAAGGGATGGCAGCCATTTGAAGGCCTCCCTGTAGGCCTGGCTAATCCAGTTCCTCCTGGGAGGCTCCAGACAGACTCCTTCTTTAGGAAAATGTAGACTCCATTAAGGCAGTGTTAGAATTTTCCCCTGAAAACCAAGAAGCTGGCCGTCTATACCAGGACCCTGAGAGCATCTATGACTTTCTTAGTGGGAGACAAGAACATCAAATATGTGGGCCTCTCTCATGGGGCTCATGCTGCTCACAGGAAGGAGATGCCTACAGGCCCACCGAAAGCTCACACATCTAGTGGCAGGAAGAGTGCAAGTAACCTCAACTGAGGCAGGAACAGAAGCAAGCCCTACATCCTAGGTTGATCTCAACCCCTCCCCAGTAACACTGGGTCCTTAGACAGTGCAGGCTGAGTGAAACTCCACTGGTACTTCCACCCTGGTCATGGCTTTTACCTGTTTCCCCTTCACCACATGCTTGGGCACCGGCACCCTGACCTCCAGGTCGGTATAGTCCTGTGACCAGGTGTAGTTCTCTCGGACAGCACCATTGTAACTGTCAGGATTTCTCTGGAACTGCTCCTGAGCCCTGAGAAAAAACAAGAAAGGTACGACTCGGTCAGGCAGATGCAGGAAGAGGACCCATGGTAGTCCAGCACACGCCCAGAGCCCTACATCCTAAGGAGTGAGCAACCCAAGATGCATCATCAGATCACTTGCTTGTGCATCTGAAAAACCCCTCATCTGGTGTGACTTCCTTTCTGACCCTCCCTCATGGTCTCCAAGACATCTCAGGAAAAGAAAAAAGCTACAGAGAAAACCCAAGGCCAGGCATGGTAGTACTGTAATCCCAGTACTCAAGAGGTTGAGGCAGGAAGATCACGGCAAGTTTGAGACCAGTCTGGTCTACAAAGTGAGCTCAAGACCAGCCTGAACTACACCATGAGACCTTGTCTCAAAAAGACGAAAAAGAAAAAGAAAACCCATGTGCCATAACTCTCAGGTTTACAAAAAGCATCTGTGACCACTGTCAAAGACCAGCACCGCTAGGTATGATGGCACACACCCATAATCCCAGCACTCTAAAGGCAGAGGCAGGAAGATTCATGACTTTTGAGGCCAACATGGGCTACACATTGAGCTCAAGGTCAGCCTGAATTACAGAGCAAGATCCTGTTTTAAAAATCCAAAACAAAAAACAAAGAAGAGCCTAGTCCTGCCAAGTGCCATAGTGCTCAGCTCCAGACCTGTGAATTAGCCAGATGCCCAAGCTAACAAAGCCCTTAGCTCACAGACATTCAGTTTCCTATAAAATGTGTGGCAGGGCCAATCTCTCTCTCTGTTTTTGTTTTTGTTTTTGTTTTGAGACAGGGTCTCACTATATTTCAGACTGACCTTGAATTCACTCTGTAGCCCAGGCTGGCCTTAAACTTGCATCAATTATCCTCCTTAGGTTTTCAAGTACCAAGCAATCTGTATTTTAAAAGAAAAAAAAAAAAAAACCTTCATCCTGCAGCTGCTTAACTTCAATCCTAATCTAATGCTGAGATTCTATTTTCTCCGAGAAAGTAATTCAAAGCCAAAGAGCCTGCACTAAAATCGTAGCATCAATAGTAAACATAATAGTATTATGAACATATCAATGAGAGGAAAGGCCCAAGAGCCTGGACAGCCGAATCCTACTGGATATGTCCATCACAGATACAACACACACAGACAGTTCTAGCCACAATAATGGTGCTGAAAAGAAAGTACAATAGTTAGCATAAAAACTTAACCATATAAATGCTTCTTGAAAGTGAGTTTAGACTCAAAGCTGCTAAGTGAGCTGAGGGTCTAAATCATAGACAAAAGCCTCATCATGGAGAAGGCTGCCACAAACATGGAACACTGCAATGGGCTCCATCCAGTCACTTTCTCCAGCCTGCCCAGAGACAGGAGACAGGTCCTGGCAGGGAGGGAGCGCTACAAATGTGCATCCCACTCTCTTGGAAGAGCACAAAGCTTCATCTGTCTATCTCTGTGCAAGTGTGGGAAAGTTTAGAGACAAAAAGGATATATGTATCTACTGTAAATGCCTGGGCCTCCAGCATGGTCCAAGCTCTCTGGGCTGGGTAACTGGTGGCTATTAAGGGCTGAACTGAATTCTTCCAAATATGTCAATGTCTTAACCTTAGGGACACTGGTGTCTTAATACAGCCTTACTTGAAAATCAGGTCTTTACAGAGGTGATCCAGTAACAATGAGGTCGTTAGGGTATGCCCTAACCCCTATGGCTGGTGGCCTAGACAAAGGGGAACTCTGGACACATGTTCCAAGGGGGATATTCCCAGGGTAGATGATATAAAAAGGGCTATGTGAAAACCAAGGCTGGGACTTGAGTGATAATGCTGTCAGCCAAGGGACACCAAGGACTGCTGGCTACCCAAAGCTAGAAGAGGCAAAAAGCACCCCTCCCTAAACTTTAATAAGGTGGGAGAGCTGCCTGTCTTAGATCCTCACTTCAGAACCATGACACAAGCGACACGTGTTTAAGCCACCATTCTGTGGTACTTTGTTGTGGCAGCACAGTCAAATCCAGTGGTTAAGGAAATTAACTCCAGTCAGAAATGAGATTCAAAATTCACTACTGAACACTGACAGGACCAGTCACTGGCCAATCAGAAGGGAGGCCAGCCAGAAACTGTCCACAAGGTTGTCACTGTGAAGCATGGAGGTAACACATGGGGACCAAGAACCACTAAGGACACATGCCTTGATGACATGAGAAAGCAGGGCAGGGTGACAGCAGTAAAGAACACCAGTATGCAACTGCTAAAAGTATTTTCAAAGAGTACGTAGAGGTGTGGAGAAAGCTTTCGACATTCCATAAAACTTAACTACAGGGTACAGAACTTGCACGTGTGTCAGAGTTATTCCATACGTATAAACAAGCCTCTTAAGGAAGCAGGCTAAATCTCTGCAGTTCCTTCTGGCAGCAGGATAATAAGAAATCTGATCCTCTCCTTTGTACCTGCGGGTATAGCCAAGTTCCCTACAACACGTGGACATTTCAACAATGAAGAAGAAAGGAATTTTGTTTTCAGTGTTGATAGGAGACAGTGATGCTTCCAGTGACTCCCAAGGGACAGGGTGAGCACTGAAAGCCAGCTGTGAAGGGCTGGTACACAGGTGGAAGACGCACCCAACCACCAGGTGTCATGGGACTCACCCACACAATGGCAGCATTAAGCTCATGACTGATGTGGCGACAATATGTGAACATGCAGCAAATGTCTCCAGGAGAACAGGCAGCAGCAAGTGCCACCCCTGAGAGCATGAGGTGGGAGGCCCTTCCCGTAACAGCCTGCACCTGTCGCCAGGTGGGAATAATTAGAATTATGAAAGCATGAATACCCCCACACACACCAACTAAAGACCAGCACGGCCCCAGCCCTGTACAGAGATCAGGGAATTGATGCAAAGACTCCTCAAATGTGGAACCGAGACAGATCTTTTAAGACAGAAGTGAGTTCCTGGATGAGGGGCTTTGGGATGCAGTTTAGTACAGTCCATGTCGCTGGTGATGCCACAGGGCTGCGCTCCCCGAGGGCTAAGCATGCTGCCCAGACCACACAGTATCCTCCAGACCAACCTGCCGTCACACTGTCCCCAAGCTCTGTGCCCTGGTGGGAGCTCTGATCACATAAATCCCCCCGGGCCTCTCTTCCCACTGCGTCCTTGGCTCCCCTTACATGGGCCCTACAGCCTCCTTCCAAAGTAGGCAGGAGAATCACTCCTAAAACAGCCCTAGCAAGTTGCTGGGTGCTTTTTTTAGCACTCTGAATCCACATTCTCTTTAAATAAAGTTGCTTATTTCCAGCCGACAGTATGTAAAAATAAAGTGTCCTGTCAAGGTGGGTATTGGTTGAGAAAGAATGAGAGACAGAGAAAGAGAGACAGAGACAGAGTCAGAGACAGAGAGACAGAGAGAGAGAGAGAAAGAGACAGACAGACAGACAGAGACACTGAGACTCCTGCCCAAGTGGCCACTCCTGCCGATGTGGCCCAGGGAGGAGGAGGGAGGCGGGGGAGGGGGGAGGAGCACAGAGGCACCAGGGTGGGAGGGAGACAGTGAGTCAGCAGCTCCCATGCAGATTATGAAGCAGGTCTCCTGCAGCTCCCACTCCTGATGAGCTGGGATAAGGTCTCCTGGGAGAAAAACAGGATGGCCTGCAGCACCCACAGGCTGTGGGCCACAGGCCCTCTGTCTCCTTGGAGGAGGACCAGCTCCAAAAGCTGGACCCTCCTCAGGCCTGAGCACTGTGGAATGGGATCTGCCAGGACATAGTCACCTGCACAGATGCACACCAATGGCACTGTCCCCAGGAGTCACCATCACGTTGGTGAAGAGCAGGGTTGACACCAGAACTGGGACCCAGCATACCAGGCCTGTCCACATACTGCCATAATAACCACAAGATCCTCTGTCCCTCAGTTTGTATTTTAAAAACAGAAGCATTACAGACAACCCTGAGTTAGAACAGCTAGTGTCAATATGAGAAACTGAGGAAGAGGAGCCCTAAGCCTTCCCCTAAGGATTCTCATCCAGGAAGGTGACCCCTAATCTGACAACGGATTTATTTCTCTGGCGGGTTGCAGATTCCACCACCAGGCTCTTTTCAGAGAGAACGCACCTTGGCAGGCAGTCATCACCTGGAAGACAGCCGGAGGCTGACTTGCCAAAGCCACCACCAATGCTGAGGTGCCTGTGCTGGAAGGTGGGACCTGCACCTGCCATCCCAACAGCTGTCTTGGGGCCCCATCCCTCAACCAAACAGCTGTTCACTCAAATCTCTTGCAACCAGTCCTATCCTATTTCAAACATCCACTCTTGCCGCATCCAAGGGAACACAAAGACCACCACCTCTGTGTGTTGATGAGGTCACCTAGGCTCCTGTATGCCTCTCCACCTATTACAGATTCCACTGCCCCTGCACTCTTGGGAGAGGCACTACCATATATGTGTCACAGACTGAAAGTTTGTTCCCCCAAATTCACACAGAATCCTAACCTCAAAGTACAGGTGAGGAGGCAGGGCTTTGGGGAGGTGATTAAGTCACAGAGCTACAGTCTTGTGAACAGATCTGTGTCCTTATGAGGGGGACCTCAGAGACACCTGTCCTTTCCCCCCATGTGATGACACACCGAATTCACTACAAGTCTCACCTCTTCACCAACTCGGCCATGAGCCTGATCATGAACTTCCAACCTCCAGAACTTGCAGCAAGGAATGTCTGTTGTAAGCCACCCAGCCCAAGTTTTGTTACCACAGCCTGAGCAGACTAAGACAGTGTGTGCTTTCATGCGGTGTGCTTGTGGTATGCCCAAATGGTATATGCTTGAGGGCACACCTGGGAGTGTGCAGCCATACATGTCTCCCCTCTTGCTCGTACTCTCCACCTCGTACCCAATTCCTGTCCTCTCACTGACCTGCAGACCCCAATGGCCTCTTCTCCTCCCACCATGACCATGCAGTCAGCAACCTTCCATGGCTATCCACGGGCCAGGAAACAAAGTCTAGCACTTCAGCAAAGCCCTCAAGAACTCACAATTCAGTCACCATGGCTCCTGCCCCCTTTTCCTTCTGTTTCCACAAAAACATCCTGTTTCTCCTCTTACCAATTCTAGTTTGCCTGCGCTCAAGCTCAACACAAGAGTTTACTGAAATCTCTTCTACCTGGTGCAAATACAGTGGGTTTTTTTTTTTTTTTTTTTCTGGGTTTCTTCATGTCTGAAGCTCTACAGAATGAACTCACTGCTCTGCCAGGCTCACGTCCTGTTTGTTGGTTACACCTCCCTGGGAGTAACCATGCCCCAAGCTCATCCCCGATTGCCACCTTCATTCCTCCAACACTAGGGCTGCCCACCCCAGGTGATCCGAGTGATAGAGGAACTAGGCCATGCCTTCAGTTCTCACTGGGCACTATTACTCTGCACCTTCACTATTCTCATCTGGAAGGCATGGGGCTGTGCCCTTCACACTTCCCACATAGAGCAGCAGCTCAAGTCAACCAGCCCTCCCGACCCTTCCAGTCATGGCTCTGGAGGGCAGCACCTGTGCTGCCAGCGGGCTCCCATTCTTACTCCCCCTCACAGGCTCCACCCACCAACCCATCTACATACTCATCCATCCATCCACACACTTGCCCACCCACCCACTCACCCATCCACCCACACATCCATCCATCTATCCATCCATCCATTCATCCATTTTTTTCTTTAAATGTACTTAGCACAGGGTCTACAGGGTCTCACTACAGATTGGGCTCATAGTGATCCTCCTGTTTTCAGCCTCCTAAGCACTGGGATTACAGGCGCACACTACCATGCCCAGTCTCATTTACCATCTCAGCATGTTCCGGGGGCAGCAAAAGCATGGCAGGCCAGGAATATCTATCCATTGTTAAACTTGCTTTACTTCTAAGCTTGTGCTTCCTCACTGACATGGATATAGCCCCTAAGCAGAGTGACACTGGGGCCATTCACCAGGGATGGTACCACAGTGGCAGTCACCTGGGCCATGGGCCTCTAAGCCAGTCCCTGGGTGGAAGTGGTTTCCTCTACTCCAAGTGTTTGTGGGATCCAAACCCTAAGGCCAACCCTGACATCACACGCACAACTGTGTAAACTCAAGACATTACCTAGCCTCCCTGTGCCTTGATTCCCTCACCCATAAAATGGCAACACTGGGGCCAGGGATATAACTCAATGGCATAAGCACCTGCCTGGCAAGTGGAAGGTCCCAAGTTCAATCCCTGGTACCAAAAAAAATTACAATACAATACAATGGCAACACTAGCACCAATATCAAAAGGGTTGGCCATGAAGAATAAATGAGATAAATCAGCTAAAACAGAGCATTCCTTACTGTCCCTCCTTATTAAGTGGTGGGAGGGGGGTTGTTTGTTTATTTTTTCCTTTTTCCATTAGAAAGCCTTTGACTGTGGACGGAAGATTCACCAAGCAACTTTTATGAATAAGAGATGACATTTAGAGAGGTAAGTTAAGCATGGTGCCTAGTAATTCCTCACTTTTACCCTTCGCAGTCTTTTTCTAAAATACTAGTGCCAGTAACTTTCTTTATACCTGATGTCACTAGTTTAGCATCTGCCACCAATAGTCTTCCAACTAGACAGCATCTAGTTGACTTCAGGACAATGGTGACCCACCCAAAGGATCAAGGTTCTAGAGAGGTGGCCAAACTGTTCATGGAGAGCCTGGGCCTTCTCAGCCACTGAGGAAGCATCAGGGATCAGGAAGGTCATGTTGAAAGGACACATGATCCAATTTCAAGAGGCTTCTGCCAACCAAAGACAGAGTTGATCTGAGCATCAAAAACAACACAATCTGAAGAGACTAGAAAACACATATTGAATTCATAAATTCATAAAACAAGCCTTTGAATTCATAAAACAAAACCCCATGGGTCAGTTTGGTGACAGAATACAAGTCAATCTAAAATCATCAATAAAAAGCTAAGAACCATAATTCAAAAAAGCCAAGTTCCTAAATAAGAATTCTATCTAATAAGTGAAGATTATCATCTTGTGATCTGAGATGAACACAAGTTGGCAAACACTCCTCTGTGGCTGAGATCCAGGGAAAAGCTGCAGGGAACCTGCTGTCAGATGGACCTGGAACATACCCAATATGCCTGAGTTGGCCAGATGCCACACGTATCCCAGAGAATACCACCTAGGAGGTATTCACCCTCTCACCAAGGGGCCTTTCTATGCCAGCCTGCGGAGCTCACAACCAGCACAATGAGAAGATGGGGAGCACCAGAGAAATATGCACAACAAGAGCATGAACACAGTCAAGCAGAGTTTCGCAAATGATATTGCACATGGTTCTGATTTTTCTTTGACAATATATGCTGTGGGTAAAACAGGAAAGGGAACTTAACCTAAATCAAGAGACTAACAAGACCCTGCAACCAAATTCAATGTTTGGAACTTGCTAGAATGCTAATGTGAAAAAACAACAGCAAAAAGACGTTTTTGAGACCATAAGAAACAAGTGCACCCAGACTAGGTGTCAGATAACTTTAAGGAAGTATACATTTGTAAGATAGATAATTACATCAAATCTAAGCCCTTATTTTCACTGAAATACTCATGGGTTAAATTGCATGATGTCTGGATTTGTTCTATCAAAAACAAAACCAACAAATGTCTGGTGAAAGATGAAGCAGGAACCATGACGTGTTGCTAAGTGATGAAGCAGGCTGAAAGCCTTGTGGGCGTTCATTATGCTATTCCCTCCTTTCTGCGTATTTTTGAAAATCTGCAGAAGTGGTCTTGGCTATACACACAGAAGTGGAACTGCTAGGCCAAAGGTGCCTTCAAGAGATAATGCCAAGCTGCCATCCCGGGGACCGCCCAGTTCCCCTTGCTAGCATCGTGAGTAACGCTACAAGCCCACGGGATCTAAGCCTCACACTGGCAGACGCAGTGGCCTCTTGCCAATTATAATACATGGAAACAGTGTCTCAGTGCAGTCTCAGTCCACACTTCCATACTTACTAGTAGGCTCATGGTGCTGAACAGCTGTTACGCTTTTGGCCATTTATCTTTTGTGAAATTCTGTTCATATCTTCTGATATTTTTCTTTGTTTCTAATTTCCTTATTTATGAACATTCTTCATACATTTTGATTAAATATTCTATATTTTCAATCTGTAAATGCTGAAAGTATCCATCGTCTCCATACTGGTCTAAAGAGTCGCAAGCTCTTCAATCTAATACAATCAGATGTACTGATAGTTCCTTTCACATCAATGCTTCTATCTCCTCCCAACTCCTTTCTTCCTGAAAATCTGAAGTCCTTTTTTTTTTTTTTTTTTT